>MNPL01017415.1:85129-95285 GCA_002081605.1 Tropilaelaps mercedesae | reverse complement strand
AAAAAATTTATGCTTCCAATATTTTCTCGTTGAATTGCACATCAACAAAGACAGTATCTGCAGGCTTGACCGGTTTCACGTTTTATCTATCATTGGAGAACATAGATCTCAGTAATGTGGCATTCGGTGAACCTCCTTCAAAGTTTAGTTTTGTTCCTGGGGACAATTAAAACTGCTACACGCACATGTAACCCAAACCGGCTAGTGTAGGTGTCATGACCAATGTTACTGGCACCTTTTAATTAAAATTAAATTTGGTAAGAAACGTTTGTAATTTATGTGATCAGTAAAGCGAAGTATTTTTTTCTTTAGTTATGATAACGGTTTTAGCAAGAAAGTTAGTGACACTGCGCATTTCTCAAGGATGTGGTCTGGGCTCTTAACCTCATCGTGTGTATCTAAGTGCACCTTTGGGAATCATAAGGAATAAATGCGTGAGTGTGAATGAATGCCTGGTGGCCTTTCCAGATGACATCAGAATCATACACGAAACTAATAAAAATCGCCCATTTTATGGATTAAATTACCTTCTATTTATAGATTCTCAGTCAAACTACTCAGTGGACCTCACGAATGAACTCAAATGGTACTCTGTAGGTACAGGCCTCGTACAGGGTTTTTATGTGTGTGAAATCTTGTTTAAGTGAATTCAATAGCATAACTAAAATAAAGGAAGATTTTACGACATCATTCAGAAATGCTTTGTTTCGCCTCTGTATTTCGTTTTTTTATTAAATTATTGTAAAATATGTTTGTCTCACCTGTACTTTAAAGGAATCTCACAGTGTTACTATCTAGCCACTGTGCGTGATTGGTATTAATCAATCTCAATACTGTTGAAATTGTACACATTCAATTTTGCGTCAAGGTTTTTGCATTACATAAGTAGCGTACTTACGGAGTTTTAGTAATATGGAGTGTTGCGGTAGGTAGAACATTAGCTTTAATATTCTAAAATTAATTGTATAGATTATGACCTGTTACGTACAGACCTCAAGATCTCAGTATTTTTGAAATTGCATACATTAAATTTTGCATTAAGGTTTTGCATTACATGACTACCGTACTTACGACTGAACTTAAATTTGAGCTCTTGGTACATCGCTTGACAGAATGTAACTACATAGTTTTTCATTCAGCTACCATTAGGGCTCACTTTGTGGTTATTGCTAGGCGAATATTTAGTAACTTATTTAATCCTGCTTACTTTTCGGGTACCTCAATAAGACTAGCACTATTTGCAACAACTTGTGTACAATTGTAATATTTTAATACTGTTTGCTTAATAACTAGAGATTATGTCAATTATTATTGAATATTTATTTAACCATTGACATTAATCAGTTCATTCCTGAGACCATCTAAAAACTATGCAATTACCATATGTACCTTTTCTAGTTGTCACAATTTATTGCATTTGTCCTGCTGACAGCCGAATAATTCGCAGCTATTTGCAACACAAATGTCTGATGAAATAGGATACCATCTCAAATCATCTACTTTATTCTCCCTATACCACAGGAATCTCAATTTAGTGTTTGTTCGTATTTATTCATTGTATATACAACGACAATAAGCTACTCACTGTTTCAGGACAGAGCATTGCTCAAGCTTGAAATACTAATTTTTAATATAATTTGTCACGATGCTCGACTAAATTCTAGTTTGCTCTTTTTAATGACAATACTGTTTTCTCTAATAGCAGTCGTCTCACTATGAACCGAGGAACGGTATATTTGCTGCCAATGGGTGCCCATTTTAAATGGGTGCAACCACGTTTATAGGATAGCGTATTGCTCATAGAGAAGATCCCGAATTCGAAAGTAGTCTTCTGTCAGGGCACCTTCAACACTCAATCTCCCTGTTTCATTTCGCTTCACTGCAACGCTACAGTTATTACAATAAAGCACTCCTCCTGAGAACTCGGCGGAAATACCATTTTTCACCAATACCTGTAAGGCCAAAAAAAAAAATTTATTTGGAATAAGGGGTTTAATTCTAACAGGGGCTAACGGATTCATCTGATGTCAAAAGAGCACAGAAAAAATATAGACGTGTGGTTTTTTCGTTGTTATATTCAGTGTTACACACCTGCTTGAAGTCGGACAGTTTGAGGTCATTGATGAATAACGGGTTGTGTCGAGGTCTTGCAAGTTTCCTATTCTGAACGGGTTGCAACGCTAATAGTTGTTCTGTGGATTCATCGCCACGCCGCAGTTCTGGATCCTCTTCAGGCTCTGCCACTTCCGCATCCACCCACGCCAACTCTGCATTTTTCGCTTTACAGAACTTGAGCATAGCCAGCAGAGACTCCTTCAGCTTGACCTACAATCCCACATAATCGTATAGGTATAGTGGTATCATAACGAATTTTCGCTTGCATTCGTGGTAGCAAACTGTTGCACTTTTTGTTTGTTCACATAGCAATCGTTGAACATAGCAATCTATTTTGTTATATGGATATATTTCGTCTTAACTATTTGTATTAACTACGGTTTTTCCACTGCAAAATCCGACGCAGGATCTAACCCAACATATAACCATCCCGAGTTTCTTAGCTTCCTTCTCAAAAGAAGAATGAAGCTAAGACATTGTGCCAATTGAAGCAAAATTATTTCCTTCCACCGAACGATTATATTATCAGTAAATACAACTCCATTAACTAAGCAGTTTACGAAGTCTATAGCTTTACCATATACTAGTGGCAATGTGGAAGCGTTATTAAGCGCGCTTAATAACAGGCCTAATAATCATCAACTTAATTTAACTTTTTCGTACTGACCATCAGCCAACATTTAACATCGACGGTGCTGCTTTCGCATTGCTTTATCAGACACCCCATAAATGTAGACGCACAACGGCGGGAATTGAAGCCGTACTCTTGCGTGTCTCTGTGGACTCAAAACGGTATAAACTATCATTCACGCATTTTTGTTTCGCACTATTCAATTCGAATTATCCTCGGCGATTGAATGTTGATATTTACTTGAAAGCATAAAATAATATGAATGATCTTTAATAATAAACTGGATTGGTAAGCTCATTTGATCGCTATTAGCTCAAATACTATATGATCTTTATCCACCAAGTCTTTAATCGCGAAAATTAGTCTTTTTGTTTTGATTATCTTGTAGAGAGCTCTTCTCTCCCGAGGAGCTTCCAGCAATAAACTGCAACAGCTTCAGATCATACAGAACCATCCCATTCACGTTTTCTTCCCTTCCACAAAACTCTACCGGTAGCATCCTCATAACTGAATGCTAGAATAAACGGATGCGCCAAAACGTACTCACCGAGTTATACCTCATATCTGAGCATATTCATATAAGCAATAAAATCATTTGGTTTATTCGCAATCATCACTACTCCGACCTCGTCCAGGCTATTCTACAAACGAGTGCACTATCTAATTGCTTTGAATTTATTGCTCACGTAAAGCACAATTATGCACGTAAAACTCAAGGAATATCCATATGGTGAAGCAAAGTATTATTATTGATCACTTTAATTTTTTTCATAAATTAACATTATTTATTGATCTGCAAGGATGTAGATAACCTGTACCAATCACTCCTCAAACTGATATTGCGTTCGGCAATGCATTCTGCTCTTAAGAAAACTACTACTTTCAATAATCTTTATAGAGTTATTAAATATATGTAATATACCATTAATGAATACGCAACAAATGCGGTTGATTCCGAGTACTAGGTTATATAATAAATTGATAAGTCGCGTCAAGGAACTCGAGCAAACCTGATAAATATGCGATTCAGTTGTAGCATCTACAACTTCGTGTGCTCTAGGGGCAAACACTCGGTCGTCCTGAACACAGCCAGATGATACACAATAGTCGAAAAAGGCCTTCGTATTAGCTTCATTTCCTCCGCGCACAATCACAAGTCGTTTAGGCTTCATCATTTGCACAAGAGAACGGATAGACTCGCCGTCGCTACGCCCCTCAAAGTCGATATACTGTACATTACAACGAACATGAATGACAACTTCCTTGGAAATGCACTTCGTGGGTGCTTCAGTTGGTTCAGGAGGAGGCTCTGTTTTCACTTCCTCCTTTCCTCCAGGCGCAGACTGGCCATTACGCTGTTCTTCGGGTGCCGTCGTTTCTAAAATGTCCCCCGGAGCATTCAGCCCCATATTAGAGAATATGTCTGTCTTAATTATCTCACCGTATTCGTCCCATTTCAACTTGTCCTCTCGTACGGGAAACATTAGGTGACCTTTCTTTGTTGGTTTTTGGAAAAACGATTGCTTTTCCGCAAAGCCGCTTTCTGAACTAAGCCGAGGTCGCTTTATATCCGCTTCCATCTCTTCCAAATCCTGAATACCTTCATCAACATCGCTTTCATCGGACGAGTCTTCAGTTTTCAGCTCTTTTTCTTTTTTGAGGCGTTCCGCCCGAAGGTGCTCTTCCAGTTCATCCCCTTCCAAAGCAACTCTTTGTTTCAGCATTAAGTGCATGATCTTTGGTCGTTGATCAATCAGGGTACGCGCCAGTGTGCCGGGTGAACTTCGTGACGTGAGGATAACGGAATTTCTTTCGCTATTTGCCCATAACATAAAGAGATCCCGAGCGTAACCCGCTTCAAGATCGGGCATTGAGGCGAGTACGACTTTTGGCTCTGAAACCGATTGAATCTGTCCGTGACTATGGCATGGAATAAGGTATCTGAACTGAAATGGATTGTTGCGCGCCCCTTCAAACGATCGCATCACTTTGTCACTCATCCATTCAACCTGCGATTTGGCGAAGTCAATAACATTCTTGGCGACATTGCTGGCCATCACTAACGAGTAGGCCATGAGTCCCGAATCTTGATTTCTCCATAGCTGCTCAAGCATATGCGCCAACTCTAAAACACGACCAGCTGTGTCGACACCTAACAAAACGTTACCACCTGACCGTACAGTTGTCATAATAGTTGTGAGAAGTTGTTCATCTCGTGTTCGCCGTCGTGGCTGGTTGTAGTTAGCATTAAACGCGTCTGTTATCAGTAGCGATGGCCTTTGAATAGAGTCTAGCGCGCATCTATTAAGGTGACGTTCTCGCTTATGGTTATAGTCGACAGCATAGACAATGTCTTCTTCGCCATCTTTTGTGATACGCCAAACGGTTCCTCCAAGCATATGACCTGCAGGCAATGGCGTAATACTGATGCCCTGACCTTTCCCCTGAAATATCACACTTTGGTTGTACTTTAGTTGCGTGATCATATCGAAGGCTTCGTCAACGTCGTCAAGCGAGAACTCTTCGAAGTTTTCCATATTGTGCCGTGACTGATGTAGGTCGTACATGAATAATTGGCCCATTTTGTATACTGGGACCGTAGCATAAACAGGACATTTGATTTCATGACGCAAATGTGGCAGCGCTCCCAAATGGAGCGGGTCGGGATAGGACAAAAGAATAGCATCTGCTTGATTAGCCAATCGTCGCATTTCCTTGATAGGCTTTGGACTAAGGAACTCGTCCCAACCAAGGTCAAGAAGAATCTTAAATTCATCAATCTGTAAAAGGTAACAATGCGGCGATTCATCGTACACACCCGACACAGCGTGTATCTTCACAATGGAAGTCATCTACACGAAGAGACGTATTCATACATGAAACGAGATACAGAACATCTTTGTTAGTCATATAGGATACCATATCAGTGTCGCATGAGAATTTTTGAGGGTCAACAGTAATAAATTAGTAAGTAAATTAAAATAACATCAGTTAGTGGCCCACTGTTTTATGGAAGCAGCATGCAATATAGGTTCAGATATGCAAAAGACACTGTCACTAAGGGAAACAGATTTTCTGTTAACAAAAACTGCGGAAACTTAATTGACTCGTTTTAAACATTTGTACTTTCATTGGTATTCGGGTTGGGCTAACTAAAATTAGAATCAGTTACAGTTACTTAGAGAGAATTACAAGTAGATCACTAATGTATTTTGAATAATTTCATATAACAAAAACATGTGCGTAAAAAGCATATTTCTCATAGGTTAGGCTTTGCATAAATTAACGATTATCGTATTAACGAACCGGGACAAATTGTTTGCCATGCTTTTTTCATGTGAATATTATTGTTTTCTTACTCGAGTTCCTGTACATTTCCTCCGAAATGTTACTCAGACGATGCGTTCTCCTCAAGTAAAAATACGAGTACGCCTTCAATTTACTCAGTCGTTTGTTGTATTTGTTACTCAACCGAGCACGATTTTTTAAGATCTTGGTACATAAAAATTCCCGCTGTATGTCATCTGTATATAGTCATTTCGCTCCATAAAATAATTAAATTTTCCCGAAATGGGCTCTGTGGTGCATGCAGGTCACGGTATATCGTCTAAAAACAGTCATTGAGTGGGAAGATAATAACTACTAGTTGGTTGTCTCACAGACCCTTGCGGCCAACGGCAGCAATCTAAATGTTTTCCAGTGAAAACCAATAGATGCTTTGTGCGACACAACAGCGCAACTGCTGAAATAGAGACGTACCTTTTCAGACTACCTATGCCCACTCGAATTTTGCTTTCTTGACAGTCGTCCAAATAAGCATTAGGTTAAATTTGTGTTTGCCAGCAACACTAAGAGAACGAGAGCAGCTCTTCTTTCCCAACCTGCGAATGTCAACAAACCGCGATCCAACTTGGACAAACCAACAACGCAGGCGGCGCGCACCCTCGAATCGAATTACGACTGACCTTCGGTTTCAAAAATTAATTTTTATTCACTTTTCTCTTATTCCGCCCTGGTTTGCGTTCACGAGGCCCCTTAATGGTACAGACAGCAAAGCGTGACTTCTCATGTTAGTCTAGCGGCGAAGTTGGATTCACATGACAAAAAAGTCATTTCAACACAGTGCTCGGTTAAAATCTCTGGCGAGTACACTAAGTGGCAGCGAGCAGGTTAAGGTACCTGCTGTTTTCTCTACATGGGGTTAATTTTTCAATGGTATTAAAAAAAAAAACCATCGTGTGTTTGTGTGAGTGTGTGATATAATGTGGAAAGACAACAATGTCTTCGACCACGTACATTGACATACCGTATAAGCCAGGACCTCCACTTGCTGTGCACGCTTCCAGCTTCAGTTACAAACCCCGCAGGAGTCTCTGGAGAGTATGTACCCCAGCAGTAGTTAAACGTATCATTAATGTCGCGTTCGATAAAGGGCACACTAAGAATAGACAAGCATGGTTAATAGAAGCTAATATCAAGACGGCACAACAATGTTTATATGCGTACTTAGAGGGGCTCAAGTAATTCATTTATACGTCTGCATAAAATAATATTAACAATTGTAATAGTATTGTAATATATTGTGGATAACAGACAGGCAGGAAAGGGTTGACTCAATTGAAATTCCTATTTCACTACACAGAACAATCGCCAGTTGGGAAAGAGACGGACGGACAGTAAACACGTAATGGGATGACAATTCGCATCTGTACTGCAACGTCATTTACTATGCCTTCAACTCAAGCACTCCACCAGTTGAATCCTGGTGTGATGGGCCAATTATGTGTTCTAGATGATGCCAAGTTCAAAATGTGCGGCCGGTATTTTGTTATAAGATTCCATTGAAGTAGTTGGGTGAAACGATTTCTTTAGGTTTTGAAGCAGGGTTTTAACTAAATGAAAATCACAATGTTTTAGTTTGCGCCAAGCTCTTTTAATATTATGTGAGTTAATATATATTTATATATTTTTTTTATGTGGTTTCTTGATATGCGGATTGTTGACATCGATATATGTGGACAAAAAAAGGACACATATATCGCACACATACAAAATAGGACACAACGGCAACGTCCGTCGTGCACATGTGATATCAAATCTGAGTGTACATTATTTAGTGATAAAGCAGTTTGCTACCGCTAAGTTTAATTTTGAACGTTTGATTAAGCAGCATAGTAAAAATATTACAATTTACAGATTAGTAATGTGATCATATATAATTAAGCCAAACATAATCACAATGTGTCATAATGAGCCTAAAAATGTTGTGAAATTATTCAGCAGCGAATAAACGAGATTTTGCTATGAATCGACATACATGCTACTTGCTCTCCCTTCCTTCTAATCCTTCTACATAAATGCATAGTTGATAGATAACTAAAGAGTGTGTGATAGACATTTTCCTATTAAATAAACCGAATAACGAGTTTACTGTTTGTCACTGTTGAACTTAATATTTCACTTTCGTTTCTGATTTCGGAGGTAAGGCAATATTTGCGATGTTTCGTAAATATATAAAATTGAAATATGAAAATATGGCTGGCATAGAGGACAAACGTACACCCCTTCGTTTTTAATTTACTATTCGTGTAGAAATCCTTCTATAAACAAAAATCGTGCTAGCACATAGGTTCATAATTTTATATAATGGATACACAAATAGATAATTTGATATAATGGATAATGGAATAGTCTGAATAAAAAAAAACATGTAAATTTTAGGTAAAGCCGTATTGATTTCCGCTAGTTTTTTTTTAAATACTGTTACTCCACATCAAATGCTTTTCCTTATAAAGTGCTATTTTATCAATAAAGTGTTTGTCATGTGATCAACAGCGTACAGTTCACCAACGAATTTTTCTACATTAGCGCAATTAGTGCCACGCAGTATTTGGCTTATTGAGACTAGTCTCGGTAAGTTTCGGTAACAAAACACAGGGTGAGTAAGCAGCTTAAATTTAAAAATGACCAAAGACTAGATAGACTGCAGGAAAAACTGCAGAAATAAAAAAATGAAAGCGCCTTTGTTACTCACGATTTTAGACTCTTAAAACTGCTGTTTACATGTAAAACCTGCGTGACCTTGCCAACTTGATAATGCGTGTGCAACTAGTAAGCAGACTCTCTTTATCCTTTGTATCAAACGCATGTAGTAAAAAGCGTTTTTGTTTATGGATCAGCTATTAAAACAATTATCATTTGCATTGTGCTTTTATTAGCTAGAGCTATGTAAAGAGTGATCCAAAAGTTCCTTTATATTTTAAAAAATGCATAAACCTTAGTTTGGACACTACTTCAAAAAATGGCATTAGAATATAAATGTGCAAAATATTTATAAGCAATACTAGTTGTACTTTTTATCAGAAAATGGTATGCGGTGGAGATTTACCAATCACAAGTGATTTTATGAACTTTTGAGTACATATAACATCGTGAGAATATTTTACATGTACTCTTCTTTAAAATCTTGAAGTGACTGGATCGTTTCGCAGTAACATAAACTATAACCTTATATGTCTATTGGCATATAATCTTTTCATTTGTTGCGGCCAATCCTAGATATGGATGCGGACATCCCGTGTACAGCGCGTGCTGCTTGTTGCCGTCGTGCTGTTCTCCTTGGGGCTGCTGTATAACCTGATTGGGAAGCCAAGAGAAACTGTAAGACAAGCGGTACCTCAAGTCGTACCAGATGTGATTGAGAGTCCCATGGATGATCAAAACATACATCCACTTCCGCGGGCGAATCACGCGCAAGCAAACGTAAACGACGCAGGCCCGCCTCGCACCTTTCCGGTTCACTCGGACGAATCAGACAGCATAAAATTGAAGAGGTAATATAATTGCCGCGATAATGCTACGCCATTACTAATAGTAACTGCCACTATTAATAGTAATAATAGTAGTACACTATAGTTCAGCGCTTTTTTTCTTCAGTTTGGGCTAGGTCCTATTAAATATATTTACTTCTTAAATGTGTTTGTGTAGAATGGGTGAAAAATTAATGTTTCAAGAAAACTACCGCACATCCATCACGGTAAAATATCGTTTAATGACATTAGGGAAGCGATTCGTGCGGCATGCCGTCACGCATGGCGAGGCTACAAGCGATTTGCTTGGGGACATGATCATCTTCTACCCATCTCGAAGCGTTTCGAAGACTGGTTTGGACTGGGTTTGACCGCGATAGACGCTTTGGATACTTTATACATAATGGACCTTCAAGAAGAATTTCAAGAGGCTCGAGCCTTCATAAAAGATGAGCTCAACTTCAACAAGAATAAAGACGTTAATTTTTTTGAGACATCAATTCGTGTACTGGGGGGACTTCTTGGGATATATACTCTCAGCAAGGACCAGCTGTTCCTGGATAAAGCGGTTAGTGAGTCTATTTTAACATCCACATATAAT
>MNPL01017415.1:51126-77432 GCA_002081605.1 Tropilaelaps mercedesae | reverse complement strand
AGTTGATCAAGTGTCACGTGAGGTTGAGAATCCAAATATACTTCATACATTTTACTTACGGTCCTGGCTTTCTTTGTGACAGTTGTTAAATCTATTGTAATTGGCACAGAATTTGCGGGCATCATCAGCCGCTATAGCTGCTGAAGTTCTCTTGAGTGCATAACATGAGCCAAACGCACTTTTCCGTTTTCAATAATTTATTAAACTACTTGGAATTAGGATTCATTACACTTTTTCAGCCGATGTAGTCGATTTATATAAACATACGGTACACAAATTGAAACAATCGTAGCTTTAATTTTTTTAGCAAAAATTTATATATAAATCCCACGTCTTTTTTCTGAAGAAAATTATTATAGCACATTTGGGGCTTACTAAGCGCCTGCATAAAAACTACCAATTGCTCTGATAAAGAAAAGTATTGATTCGAGTGTTGCGGACTTTTTTCAGCACGGTTGCTTTTCGCAATATGCTCTGAAATGATTAAATTTCCACATTCCATTTTTAGTAGATTATCACTGTGCATCTTGAGTCAGAAAACTGACACCTTGGTACTAAATTAAACAAGAATTATGAAACGAATTTATCGCGCACATCAAGAAATTACATGTGACTTTATTCATTGCATAAAAAAATATTACTATATTTTGTATAATTCCTATAGTAATCGTACATTCTGAGCTAGATATATTTACTTTTTCTATGTCATAATATATATATATATAAGAGATTGATGTATTTATATACTCACTATAAATAACCGGGGTGAGATTAACTGCGTATTGCTGTTTTCATCGCATTTTTACGTTCCTTATACTTAAAGGGATTTCAAGGCGGAAAATCCATAGTATTTCAATATCGTCACGACTAATTGGTAACTGATCCGGCTCTTTTCGACGAGTCGGGACTTGGGGCTGGAAAAGTGCGAGCGACTTAGGGCGAAAAACAAGGGTGGAAGTTATAAAGGAGTGATGGGGCTGATAGAATACGGATTGTAATTTGAAACAGAAATTGCACATCAACTGATTACAACACGATAAAATTAGGACTGTCCTCTATTTTCACACACGCACACACAAACACTCACACGCACACACACGTTTACTCGCTGAACACAATTGGCTGACTTTTTCGGCTCACCAAGTGCGCAAGAAAGCGCAAAAGTTTAGTTTCTCGCTGATTACATTTCATCCTTATTCATTTGTTAGGTTTTTTAAATGACGACAAATATACGTAGAACGATAATCCGATTCTGATGACTTGAGAGCACACCTACAGAGCAGTTGTTCTTACATGCAGACATAGGATTATATTCTTCGGGCATGACTTGATTTTAAAATACAGTACATATATATCTTTGCATCACTGTATTGCGGTTCATAAGAAGCAATATGACACATCAACGTGAAGTGACTTGAAAGAATATCAAATACAAATAAAATAGCAGTAACGGTACAAATAACTTCCGACTTTTTGTAAAATTCTTCACTAATAAATATATGTGAATAATACCACAAAATAGAAGTAGGCCACAATATTAAACCATACTACAAACGCAATATGTGTGTATGGTAACAAAATGAAACGAATAGAAGTGACATCTAATGAAAAGATGTATGTGACTTCAGTGTGTATATATGGTCCAACTAAAAAATACCAGACCCGATAGTAGACATTTGTAGTGTTCCAATATATAATTTCTCATTGTATACGATTTTTGTGATTTTTCACTGTCTTCTTCCGAGGCAGAAGAGTTTTGTCGCATTAAATAAAAAGTTCAAACTTTAATTATTCCACCCTCTCCTAAACTTCACGCGTGTCCCTGCGTTTCTCATTGCCTCATTCATTCACTGTACATCATTCACATAGAAAAGTACGCGCATGTGCGAGCCAGCTATTTGGCTGACAGACGTTCCCCTGCATACATTCCAATGATAAATGGCAAAATACACATAGTACTATATATACAACAGTATCAATCTCCGCATCAACATCATCGTCACCGTCACTACAATTACATCACTGCCATTTATTCGCGTCCCTCCTTTTCACTTCGTCAGACTCATCACCGTCAGGTTTACACAGATGTATAATTAGAGTTACCATTATGGCGTTGCTTTACAATAGATTAAGCCGCAACCAGGTGCCGGCTTTTAGACTAGATTTATTTCTCCTCTTTCTCTATCGTTGTTTTTTGTCTCAATTTTTTTGCCGCTTCAGCACATTTATTCTCCTTATATACGAACATACATATTTTTTTCTACCTGTACCTCTCTACATATATCTCGTCTCATGTACCTCTTCACCACATAGATTACCGGTATCGTCACATGCCATGGCAACCTCACCCTCAACGATAGGTACATTTCCTACTAATAATATTCTTTCTAAGTTGTCTGTTGACTGGATAGTAACGGTCCGTTTTGACCACACGTGATTTACACAATTTGGAAAAACCTCTGTCGTTTCCTAGTTTCTAATACATGCTATAAGGAACATGCGTAACTGTAGGATCATGGCGTCAAATTAATTGTTTAAGCAGCTTTGAAGGGATGCCGCTGTAAAAAGAGCTGAAGGTCGTACTGTATTCGTGAATAAGGTTGATAAATCTATGGTCAAGGCGATAGCCGACGACAGAAACTGACGGCAACAGGCACGACAGGGATGGACGTCAGTCAATTCGGTCAAGTTTGTCTGGTCCATTCTTTTCTCTCGCCCTATTACTTTCACATACTGACAAAAACCCTTTCTCTAATTCAGTGGGCAGTGCTCATTAAATCAGCGGTATTAGGCTATACTCTGTTCTTGCTATCTTCCTGCGATAATTTACATTGAGGGAGGCGAAACCTAATTTGCCACAAAAATCGCTCTAATAGGTCGAGTTCATGCGTCGCTAAACGACTACCCTGGTAGCGTAGCATCTTCGGCACTTTCCGGCGTTTATCGCAGTGTTCCCTAACGTAGTTCCTTTTTGATTCTTTCGTGTAGCGCTATGCTAGACATCCACGAACAGCTGCACTCATATCAAGTCAATAATTACACCATTCTTGACTGAAGGCTTAAATAGACTGCTTTACATCGATCCCAGTTATTTTTGTAATGTACGCTTGTATATATCGTTAGACTAATGCTGTAGTCTATCAGGGATGATTACGAAGGTAAAGGTTGCAGAGATTTGATTTTTAACAAACACGAACACTGTTTAGCCACTTTTTAACAGATTTACAGGCGAAGGCGTCGGCATAATTCCAAAGACAACCAAAACCTGAAAGTATACTTGAAATATGAAAATAGGAAAAATGCTAACCGCCCCCCACTTGTGAACCTGTGCTTGTACGGCGAAGAAGCATTAATCTGGAACATCCTAAATCAAATATTTAAATGCAGCAATCATTGTAGTTTCTTTGCACTATTGACTTCCCGTGCCACTCGCAAATACGGTTAAATGTCCAATCAATATTAGCGCTACTACAAGGTAAGGACTCCATTTTGTTAAAGTAGCTTTCTTTTCTATCAATCTTGATTCGGCCTTTCTGGTATTCATTAAGAGTCTTGTTCGAATTCGGCTGTGGCCAATTTGGCCATTACAGTTGTTATATCAATCTGGTCCAGTGACAAGCTCAACTTCTTCACCTCCTCCGTCATGTCCGGCCGGGGGTGAACTTTCGTCGGCCGTTGCGGCTCCGGTTGTTTGCATGACCTGCATGCCGCTGTGGTGATACATGGATACCGGTATGGCCACCATACTGCCGACCGGGAACGAAGTTGATCCGTCCTCGCCCGTCAGGATGATTTGACCGCCCTGGCTGAGTGCACTCTCCAGGGTGGCCACAGCGTCCGAGCCGGCCATTTCTACCGTTGTGGTAGTTCCGCCTACCGTTTCAACAGTAGCGCCGCTTACCACTGTGCCCACAGTACCAGCATCCTCGACCTGCAGAACCTGTCCGCCCTCGACGGCAACTGCACTCACTCCGGCTGTGGTCTGCGGAAGCGCCGACATTGTACGCAGCTGCGCCTGCGTCCCATCCGCTAAAGTAACGACCGTTGTCGCCGGATCCACCTGAATGATGGACACACTGCCGTCGGGATTATTAATTGCCTGTACCATCGTCGTGCCATAGATGCTGCCGTTACTCTGATAGATCGTCTGAGCCGCATTGGCCAGAGATTCGGCGCTCAATTGGATTAGAGTCTGTCCCCCCTGCGTTGCGACAATTTGAGCTGTTGCCGCACCAGGTGGCGGTGCGCCCGTCTGACTTGCCTGGGCTACCACTCCCCCTGTCCTGTTAACCGCCGCAGCAGCGGCCGCACTTTGAATCGCCCGAATAACCGTGTCCTTGTTGTCGTCGTCGACTTCAGCCGCTGAATGGACTACGGTTGGCTGTTGCGTTGGAGCTGATTCACCAAACGCTGGAAGGAGATCTTCCCGTCCATGGTATCTAAAAAGCAGACAGAAAGAGGCCCCGTTGGAACAACAACAAAACTAATAAACAGACATGAAGTGAGTGATAAAGGCATAATGTTTTGTTGCTTTGTACTAATTCCTAGACCCATGCCAATTTCTTCATGGTTATAGTAATAAATCATATTTCGTTCAGATTTAGAACGTTTTAGTAAGGATAATTATAATTATAGAAAAATATGATTAACATTAATATTAATGATAAAGATTTTTTATTATGAAAATAATAGGTTGTCAACGTTTATATTTTATCACACTATACAGACATACGTTAGCAATAAAGCTTATTTGAGATCCATGATTCATTCAATGGTAAAACAAGAAAATTACCACATACTAGGAGATCAAGTATTTCCTGCAAGAAAACTCTGCCTGCAAACGGATAACACTATTCTTACCTATAGCAATTAATGACAATTTGTCTAAGTGCGTGTGTCCAAGAGACGCGTTGTTTGTCCTCATCGGACCTTACGTCACTGCGTACATTTGCCCAGGGCAGATCTTGGGGCCACCAGGGGGGCCGAGTACTTTCCCTGCCCCATCCCGGCTTGCCTCGCCCCGTTGAATATTTGAGCATCAGCGGAATAAAACACCGAAGCTGCGCTTGGGTCATTTTCTCCACCGGTGTAGGAATACCTTATGGATAAAAAAATGGTTGAAATGGTTAAATTATATAGGGAAGTAATAGTTGGGTGGTCAATCAGACGTTTAACGAATATTGAAAGGAATTGGGCACGTGGGAAAATGATTTACTTTAATATTCTACATGAGTATATGGCATAAATGAAATTTTACAACATGAAGAAGATACTATTGGAGTATATTTTGTTTTGAACAACTAGAATGGTTAATTTTGAATGACAGGGCATAAGGGTAACACCCATTTTTTTCAACAAGAGCATAGGAGTTTATTAAATGTATATTCTATTAAATCTATAGTTCGAGTAACGAAGAAAAATTAGATCTACTCTCCAGTTTTTGCTTATTGCACGTATATTCTATACATTTCCTCAGGTACGTATGGTAAATGCAACCGAAGCTAGCAAATAAATTAGTACTAACCGTCAATGATGAGGGGAGGCAGGTCATGCAGACCTTCGGTATTTCCGTTAGTCGCAACCGTTCCCGTCCCTACTTGTCCCGGCGTCCCGTTCACGCCTGTAATCGGTGGTGCATGAGCCGCGAGAGCATTCTCTAACTCGGTAATGACGGCACTTTTGAGCAGGTCGCGCATGACGTTCTCAAGGGGCTGTGCCCCAAAGACCTTGAAGTTATCTGTTGGTTTACCGGGCGTGGCGATCATCACGACAGCCTGCTGGCCGATACGTGTCGTGTACTCGTCAATGGTTCGTTTCAGATCGCGTAAGAGCCGCGTCTGTTGTCTTCGTCGAATCGACGGATCCGTTTCGAATGAATGAGGACGTTTGCGTTTCTTGCCTACAGAATGCATACGGTCAGCGTGAAGGATATCATGAATGGAAATACCAGTCAAGCTATGGCAGAAAAAACTAGTACTTCACTAAAAAATTGCAAAATCACTGAAAGTAATGCGCATATACTCGTCATTCACACATTAGTTTCCCTGAGAAATTCGGGAATTAGCCATTGGGAGTGTTGGAAAAGACTTTTGAAGCAACGGCCCTTACGACCCGAGCAAGAAATGCGGGTCTCAAAATGAGTGAATAAACTTTGTTGTCAAAAGAGAAAAGAATTTGGAGAATATATAGCCTTGAAAGCTATTGGTTTAATACCATTTGGTTAAGAACCTCATAACAAGCCTAAGGCGAATGAAACTCGAATTGTCAGACCCTTTGATGTCATATGTAGCCGTAAAGGACAGCTTATTCTAGAAAATATACAGGTCTTCATGCTTACCGGTTGCAATGGCGGCTGCCGCGGCCAACCCGATGGTCCCAGCAGCCATAAGCCTTTGGGTGATCTCATCATTAGCAACCGCTGAATTTGTGAGCAAGTCCGAATCGTCGAATTGTTCACTTTCGGGTGTAGAAGGTGGAGATCGGATGACATCATCATGCAAGCCAAGACTGGTTGTCGTGATGACCGTTGTTGGTCCAGTGGTGCCACCTGCACCCCCACCAGCGTTTGTTACGGCCACATTCGTCGAACTGCCGCCCACTGTCTGCACGATTGTTGGCACGCCTGTTGATACAGCATGTTGTTGTGGCTGCTGCTGTTGTTGTTGTTGAACGAGGGAAGCATTTACAACGGTTGAGGTAAGCAAAGCTTGCGTTGGCGATGTGGACGATGCGGTCGAGGCAACAGCGTTCATTGTTTCCGATAAACTTTCTTGAGATGTCACCAGCCACGGGAACGGCCCTACTCCCGTGGAGCTGGCGGGCCGTCCGTGGCGGTTTCTCTTGATTACCCGTCACCGTCCCTCGAAATTTGGGATAAATCCTCAGACAACCCACGTCGTCCTCGAGATTGTCCCTCCTTTGTACACGGAAGGATTCATATCACCACAGTCAATTTAACCTCACTCAGGAAAGCTGTAAACATCCTTTCGAGAGCTCCAACGTTAGTGACACAGTATTACGTTAGGGGATCCAACAATCGGAAGCAATACGTGACACATCAGATGAAGCTTCACTTTTTAGGCTTCATCCTAAACCATGCTTAGGTTACGGTCAATGATCCACTTGCACTCCTTTCCAAAACCTCTTAACCTTAATTTTACGTTGCTTGATAGATGTATATCATTTTTCATCTGGTCGATTTAGGATCTGCGTTCTGCGGTACGTTTGTGGGTCTGTGAACAGTCACTTGCCAGCACTGATATGGAATCTCGTCGAAACCTAAAGATTTTATAAAAAAATATATTGGCATAAATTTGCTGGTCATCGAATATGTACTACTGTACATCGTTTTGCAAACAACGAATAATTGCATAATGCCTAATTTACGATCACTGTCCAGCTCAAGTAAGCGTATATGCGCATTGTCGTTAAAATATAAATGCCCATTCTGTTAATAACTATAATTAATATGGCTTTTATAAAATAATTATAGTTTTTGGTTTATAAGTAATATTGAACAAATTGTTGTGTCTAAGTAGTTATTTAAACGGAAAATTACTATACTGATCCTTCTTTTATTGGTGAAAAATAGATTGTTCATTTTAAATTGAAAGATCTTAAAATATGAGTGAACTGTAGCTTGACTCTCAACAGTCCCATGTACTTCAAGGTAAGTGATGCCAGAAGTCTACCCTGGCATTACTGTAACCAACTATTAAGGTCACGGTTGTCTAATATTTTTTATCGAAGTAATGTCTTACCGGCTACCAAACCTAAGGGTGGGGGAACACGGGCCTTTAGTGGGTTTGCAAGTTCCACACTAGTCCCCAAATGGTTGAATGACATGCTAGTGCCATCAGCATTAGCCGAAACCCCCACAAAGAATATTTTTAAAACTTCTCTAAACTAAAACCTTGACCTATATATCGTTTCGCGTATTATCAAAAATAAAACCGTATAGCCCCTACTAGTCCACAGGTCGAACATTTATAGATTGAATTATTTTGATTAATACTTATCACCCTTTGTTCATTATGCTTTTTGATGCGACTAAAAGAACGAACAAATCAAAAGAATAAAACATTTATGAATAACATGAAATTAAACATAAGGGAGGTTGAGTGCTCTATTATGTACGCAGCATGGGTACGCGTGAACACTTTTTCCTGTATAAAATGAATGTTTTAACAATAAACGGAAAGAAGATAAACAACTATATTTGAGCGAACGCTTATGACCCCGCTTTAGCCCTAAATTTGCGCTCACCTAGAGATCTGGCATGTTAATTATTAATATACTTATGATTTTGTTGAATAAGTTTTTCATACAAAATGAGTCTCGTGCACTCGCGACAACGTCTAATTGCAGGAAACATATGCGACAAAAGAAGCTCCTACTGAATTACCGGAAGTATGAGCTCGTTTAAGGAATGTTGCCGGGGTCTCTCTCCAGCCCTGCATGCACGAAATGCAATATTTCAACCCAGAGTCATAATTGTCGTTTAGTCAGAGCTACGGGGTCTGCTGGCCACGGAGCACTGTTTAGTGTCATTGAATAATGGCTGGCGGCTCCAATGGCGCCCACGGAAGCGCGGCCCGCCGTCGTAACCGTCGCCGCGCGTGTATTGTGGGCACGAGCCACTGTATCCATTGGTTGCTGCTGGCGTTAGGCCGCGCCTGTGCGCTGCGAGCAGGCAATCACCCTCGGTTTGTTGGTCCTCTCTGCGCTGGTAGCTTCTGCGATTGCGCTGCGCGTCGGGGACGGGTCTGCATGCGCCAAAAGGGGCGATAGGACAGGCCAACAGTCAAAACGCGCAGCTTGGTACGAGACACCAGCAACACAACCAACAACTCAAGCCAAGTCGTTCGATCCCAGCGCCTCACAACAAAAACACAACACACTCAGCGGCCTCATTACCAGCATCTATCGGACTTCTCCGACATCCTCATCGGGACCACTTACCGTGAGCGTCATATCATGTCCACTTCTAACGAGCACCACAACAAGCCACCTACCGATGTTAATGCTCTCACCGTTAACGGCAGAAGACATGACTAAGCCTAACCGAACGACAACCGGTTTTATTTGCTGAGTGATTGGTGCCTACATCGCACTCGGTACTCATATCGATATACACGGCCTGCTTACACGGTTCAGCAGAGAACAACACGCGGAACTACTGCTAGCATGTGGGAAAAGCACCAGCCTTATGGTTTAGCGATTCTGATTAACGAACAGATGTTTTTTCTGACTCGTCGTTGGTGGCGGATTTCCAGTGCGCAAGCGCAGAACGGTTGAATTTGCTATCGGGATGTTTGCGCTGAAAAGACTCATATTCGAATTGGTGACATGTTACCTCACGAGTTCACCTACCTTCTGAAATCGGCACATTGGCCTAAAATAGGCAATAAATATTCAATTTTATCAAAGTCTACTGCGCATGGGCACAGAACTGCAGCTGACCGATGACGTCAACAAGGATCCGTATGGTAGCTTGAAGGCAACAAACAGGAGGGGGAAGGGAGGGGTTAGTATAGGCTATCCGTTCAGCTAATCGACTAATAGAAACAAATGGGTGAACGAAACTACAAAAGTCTGTACGTTCTGGTTGAAGTCCCAGTAGGTTCTGATTTAATTAAAAGAACAAAGCTACTGCCAAAACTTACAGGAATTAGAAAATCTTTTTCGAAATTCTGCCATGTCCTGAGTTTATCATATTTTGTAAATAAAGTCATCTGAACAAGTTGTTCCTCGATTCCATAGCGTCTTTTCGAGGGAGTGCTCAAGTATAAAAAAGCTTTTGTCTCACTTAACATGTAAGTGTTAATGTTTTCCTTAGATAAATTAATCTACGATGAAGTTATAATAGACGTTTGTTTACGCTGCATTATTTTCATTGGTAACAAAAGAGTGGGTATTGGTGCGTAGTAAAATAGTCAATTCGAATTTTCCTGAACCGGCAGAGAACTATGGTCCACTCTGATTATTTTTCTGCTTCCTGGAATGTTAAATCACATGTCTCAAAAGTCTTACTAAAATTATAAATAAATGTCACTGTGGAGTGCACGCAAAGGAAATGACGCTGCAGTATTTCAAACTGACTTGCTAATCCTAGTGACACCATTGGAACAGCTTGTGTATGTACACGATTTTAAAATTATATACAATAACTTCAGTAGTACGGGGAAATATTTATTGCTATTGTGAGAAAAGCTCAAGGGAACCTTAATGTAGTTTATTCAATCAGGATTGCCGAGATTCTGCATCGATGACATATGCAACTTTAGCATTGTATAGCGCAAGGTTACATATCGTGACAATCGTGATAACTATGCATTTTATTATTAGAATTTAAAGAGGGAAGAGTCCTATTCTATTTAACTCCGCTTATAGAAATTTCGGTGTGGATTGAAATGTAATAGAAGATATTTTTATTATATATACGCATTTATTGACATATCGAAAAAAATCGACATTAATATCAATACGAATTCATGTTGTGATAAAAAGGTGGCCCTTACGTTTATAACTTCTGTGATTTTATTATGCAACAATTTTAAAGTATCTTGCCTGAGTCATGAAACGTCCTGCTGTAATAATCTGCATATGCACCTTATGAATGTAGGAAGTCACCTGAAGTTATTAATGAAAAAACTATTATATTATTCAAACTTTTAGCTAAGCAATAACAGGTTGATGATGTAGATTTTTTCGCCTGTGCACCCTTTGAACAAGTGCTGAGACGTTTCGAGTTCCTCCTAGAGGAGCTGCATTGCGCAGCATGTACAACGCATTATTTGTAGTTTAGTAGTCTTATAGTTGATCGCCCCATTCATGTTCGGTATTTATTGCAGTTGTCATCGTCTTCTGTTACTACTCTTGAAAGCTCATATTTGTCCGACTTGTATGTATTTTCGTACTGTTACTGTACTGTTACACAGTTTGTGATTCTAAACCTAACTTACATTTTTCTGAAATGGTTCACTTTAGTATAATTCTTAGTAGATACCAATGATAAACGAGTGTGTAGAATAGCATTCATTATCGCATACGACTAATAATGCGTGCTTATTGTAATGCACAATAACCTGTGAAACTTAGAATTAATTGAATCATTAGTATCAACATTCCGTTCAAAGCAGCGTGGGTATAACTTTTATCTGTTTTCAAAGTAGTTTTTACTGTTTATTTTTAATCAGGAAGGATTCAGCTCTAACAAAAAAAGTGTCTCATGGCAAATAGATAATGGGGTGGGTCTTGGGAATGGTAAAACAAAAGATTGTTTCATTCTAAGCGTCACTTCATTAGAAAAAAATCGGCAGCGTCGGCGAGAATTTACCTTTCGTACCCGCTATGTGCCGAACTTCTCTGAGTTGACGTATTGTCGTTCGCAGGAGCAGCCGTTAGGGGAGTTTCAGCCTGCCAGATTACTCCTAGGGCCGCATATTCAAGTGCAGTCGTCTTGCGTCATGTGGACAAGGAATACAGCGAGGTTGTTTCGTGCAACGACGAACTTCAGCATGCCTCGTCATTCTGATGCCGCAGCGCTAATCGAGCCACCACGGCGGAACTGTTTCTATAACAGTCCACCCCATCTCCCACCAGATGATAGCAACATCTTGACGCCTTTTATTAGTGGTTTCAATCAGCTGAAAATTGAATGGGGCCGCTTTATTCAGGAATGGAAAGAATATATACATCTTGATGTACCAAAATATTACTTAGGCGACATCGTACCGCTCTTTCGATTTCACAATAAAGAAAGCATGGACTTCTTCCAGGTAATAACAGATAGCGACTTTAATCAGGGCTATTCGAGAGCCGAATTCACGCCAACTCTTACCGGAACGGCAGTATTCAAAGGTGTACTTGATACCCAAGTGCCAAAAGATGGTCGTACGAAGTACGCTGGCTTGGCTATGATTCAGAGCTTTCCCAAGACCATAAGCTTTCAACGTCGAGCATATTATGAGTGGGATCACTGGACACATCTTGTGATTCGGTGCCGAGGTGATGGTCGCTCATACACTGTTAATTTGTCGGCCTTCGGAGACTTTGATGTACAGTGGAACATTGTTTACCAATACCCCTTATACACTAGAGGCGGACCGTACTGGCAGCTCACGTACATCCCCTTCTCTAAGTTCTTAGTCGTAAACAAGGGTCGTATACAAGATAAACAGAATCGTATTTCTCTAATGCACATTAGGAAGATTGGAATTGCCTGCGGTGATAATAATCCAGGACCCTTTGAGCTGGAGATTGACTTTATTGGTGGCGCGATACTGGACGCTCAGCCAGAGGATTTTGCCTACGAAAACTATGAAACACCCAACTGCTATGCATTGGGCTATTGATTTATACTTTTCCGAGGGTTTTAATGTGAGGAACTTAGCTCGCATTCGAAGAGAGGCTGATTCTGTCAATATGCCATTAGACAGGAAATAAAATACTATAATAGTTGATATAACTAAGCACACTTTGTACTGTAGACTGCGTCAAATTGTTTTCATTGAGTTGTTTTTGCGCTATGCAATAATAAACATGTTTATGTATTAGCATTTGCGTGTTTTATATTTACTCGGATAACATAATAGCCTGTGCTTTCTTATTCCTCAAATGTTTGAAATTAGCAGAAAAAGTTCAAAGTTGGTTAGCTAGAATAATTTCGTTGCGTGGAATAAATGCTTTTGCGTATTTTGGCTTTATGATAAGGCCTAGGAAGTGTGGAACTTACTTTGAGGAAATACAATGATGTTCTCCCCTCGGTTTGGGTCTTCGTTTAAGAATACTACGGACCGAAGGGCGATTGAGATTAATTTATGCTCGTATATGGGGACGCGAAACTTTTTGTTATTGCCTAAATTTATGCAAGAATGTTAGAGAAAAAATTACACATCATTCATTGAATTATTGATTAACGTAATGAATAGCCAGTATTTGATCTATATAGAATCTCTCTTTCACCCTGTGGTACCATATTTTTTTCAGTAACTAGTTTTGAATTGCAAAATTATCTAAATTATTAGGTTTCGTTAAGTGAAGCAGCAGTCGTTTGAAGTTTACTACCGTTTAAATCGAATAAGACTTGCAAGTTGTCAATATTTACTACGGTAAATAGTCTTTGGAAGTGGTCTGATAAAATTTCCTTGAGATTACTCAAATAAAAATGGTGGCAATGACTTTCAGAGCAATTGTATCATTTGATGCTGTGCTTAAATAACTTACTATTGAGTTTATGTGTTTTGGTTACAAACAGTTAAATGTGTCTAAAATAGGTGGAAATAACAGCCCCTTTTTAAAAGGAAGTTGGTCGCAATAATTGACCAGTGGAATTTGAAACGTGGAAGGGTAACGAGGAAAGGACTACGTGTTAGAATATGCAACTTTTTTAGCAGCTCGGGGTCGAACCCAGAAAGCTCTGTCGTTTTATATTTATCAGTTAAGAAACGTAGTTAGTAAAGCCCATTATGTTAACTTAGTTTCTGGTAAATACTATCGGTGATACGTGGCGCGAACGCTACATATGAAAGAGTGGGAATGCTTTCAGGGTTCCGGCTTTAATGCACAAATAATAATGGAAAGTCGTTCTGAACCACATTAAAAGGTATTTGTTTAAATTCAGTTGGTTAAACTTTTTTATTATCTTTAACTGACGCCTTACCTGAAATCATGCAATGAACATTCAGAAGGCTTCTAGTAATTTTCCAGTTATTCAAACAAATTGCATAAAATATATTCTAACGTGTGCAAAAACTCTAACGCAAAATCATTATTCATTATAGGAATACAGTATCCCTCACATTTATGTATCTCAATTATTTCGTTGTTATATTAATAGTGATAATATTAATTGTGAGAAAGAAAGATTGGAAATTCATAAGAATTACATGATCCTTTCAAAATTTCGTTTGGAAATAGCGAAGAAAAAACAATTATGACTATTTCGCTTGCTGATGCCTGACGTTGAACCCAGATTAGCCGCAGCGCTCACATGAAGGTTAAATTCAAACAAAATATGAAACAAACATGGCGTACCGCATTCGATAGTAGGTAAAAAATATTCGTATTTTTATTTAATCAGATTTTATAGTTTTTGGTTATGGCCTTTGATAATCCTAAACTCAAAATGTATCAGCCGAAAGGCCATCGTGGCTTTATTTAAAAGCCTTTCGATTGCTGATCCAACGGGTAATAAATGATTGTAAATAAATTTCAGATTTTTATGGTATATTTCGAGTAATATTCTATTATTTCTATACCAAATATTCTAATATTCTATACCAAAATGTATCCGAGAAAATCAAACAGGAAAAAATGCTATTACAGAGGTGTAGGGCGAAAATGCTCAACCGAATTCGGCCTGCGGTTGTGAAGAGCACCCGATGTGCGTCGATCGCAGCTCACCGACGTGAAATGTATGACCGCATCATTCGTGTCAATCATGCTGGTGAGTTCGGAGCGGATCGTATCTACGCGGGCCAAATGGCTGTGCTTGGCAATACCGATGCGGGTCGTGTAGTAAGAGACATGTGGGAGCAAGAGAAAAACCATCTCCGTATGTTTAAAAAACTCGTCGATCAGCACGGAGTACGTCAAACTGCCTTAATGCCGTTTTGGAGCGTTGCGGGTAAGTGTACGGGGCCTTACAATGCGATATTAAAATCATATGTGCGATATTCAGTAGTATTCTTATAATAGTGCGTACAATGAGCGAAGGGACATCTCGGAAGATCTCCGTCCTGGGACTGATAACGAGCGGTTTTTTCCCTCACCACCTTTTTTACTCTTTTCTAGTTTTACTCATTTACAGTTATACGAACGATATTCAATATTTTATTGGTTTTTTTATTTCAGGTTTTACACTTGGGGCTGGATCAGCCTTGATGGGCAAAGAAATGGCTATGGCCTGCACAATTGCAGTGGAAAGTATCATCATTGAACACTACAACGATCAAATCAAACAGTTGACTGACGACGACCCCATACAAAACGAGGAGCTATTAAATGTCTGTATTGTGTTGATTGTATTTAATCTCAATTTACATATACAGTATATCCGTAGAATCCATAGTTTTTGCGTTATTCTGAAAGACATTGAAAATAGAACAAAAAATCTAAAGCTATGAGCTTTATGCATCTAGATAGTATATCTTATCGCAAAATTTGGTTTTGAGAAGTGTTGGCGATTACGAGATGGCAAAACTAACTCTTCTTTCATTTTTAAAATGTAGATAAAAAGAATAGCATATGGTCTGTATAAGTAAATATTCTTATCTTTTATTGTAGTAGCTCAATAGTATTTAAAATGTTTGATGTCTTTAATATTTTTATTATTTCTTTTGATTAAGTAAAGTATGCTATTATACGTATAACTTGGCTTATTTTTTTCCTTGCGAACGTTTATAGCTTTTGTCTTGATCTCGTTGATAACTAAGTTTCGAGAGTTGATACAAGTTTGCAGTGTTGTAAAAAATTTCGGGAGATGGAAGCGACTTGAACGAAAGATAAAACTGTCAGCTTACGGTAGTGCTTCCGTTTGACGCAATGGAAAAAATGATATTAACATTTTGACTTTGCAAAGGAAACTCAAAATGTGTACTATTTGATAGGTGTTTCGATTTTAAGCCGAAAATCTTATTACATTTATGTACAAAAGATTCACGCTGATACCATTTCTCTGTATCTATCTGAAAAGGGTAGAGATATCTGAATAGCCTCAATACTATTCATTTGCGATCATCCGTGTAATAATCTTATTTACTTTAGGTACAAGTGTCTTTCAAAATGTTATCTGTTTTAATCATGCTTTGCAAAGGATACAAGCGTGAGCACTGGCAACAAAGTATCTCGAAATAAATGCACCCTGTGATCAATTTAACCGCATCATTTGCTATGCGCAAGGTTTATGGTGACTCGTTTTTGATATAGAACACCCTAGATCAAGTCGAAGTTATTAGGTTTTACGAAGAAGGTGTTAAAACATGTTTAGCTTAAAATTACGAGTTATATCCAGTTTTATGTTTCGGGCCTCTATCTATAAAAGAATAATCCGCGTTATCATCAACATTTCAAAGCCCGATTTCACTAACTTTAAAAGTCTTATGTCACTATTAGAAGCACCATACAAGTACACCAAAACAACTCTTCAATATTTGCCGTTCTAGTTCCAAGCGTTTTCGAGAAACATTTCAAAAATAGAATCCGAGGACGTATATATATATATATATATAAAAGAAAGCTTCATATACTATGCGCGTATCCGTTTAGCTCAATTAAAGTAAATTTTTATTGAAATACCACCCCTATTTCCATCGATAAGTGACGTTGATCTCTGATTTCAGGTTTTGACAAGGTGCCGGGACGATGAGGAACACCACCACGATCTAGGAGTTGCACATCAGGGCATGGACGCGCCTATATATAATATTGCCTCTTGCTTAATCAAGATGGGTTGTAGGCTTGCCATTGCAACTGCAAAGAGGATTTAGATCTTGCCAGAGTGGTGCAAGTTATTATAATAACGATCACCTTATGCGGTTTTACAAAGACACATTGCCCAGGAATATGTGAAATGTTTATACAAACGTGTATTTCATCTACATAGGTTATTAAATATTAATAACGGCGAAGCCTACTATATTAACAGATTTTTCGGGCTGCACCATGCCTTCTGTTCCTGGAAAACTCTATTCGTTCGACATTCGGTTATAAAGTGGTTATTATATGTTACAATAAAGGGTAGTCTGCACAAATGCGCATCCGGTTGAACCACTTGGCTCTGATTATTTTAAAGTTGCGTCGTTATGCTACACACTACCATACAGGCATGTATATATGTATTAAATATTTTCTTGCGACGAAGAAACGCTCATCGGGAAGATATTTCTGGGTCGTGTGAGACCCACTTTAAGGGCATGTCTACACAACTAGAACTTCGCCCGGGTTCTAATGTAACAGTACTACGGGGCAAAGGTTTGCCTATGCATCAAACATGTTCACATAGAATATGTGACCGACACACATAGCAATTAGGTATGGGTTTATGCTAAATATCCTGATTCTACGTTTTTAGTGTTCATATATACACAGCATTATTATATTGCCAAATTAGTTTAATATTACCTCCGACTTAAACGAATAGTATAAATACACCACATACTATTCCATTGTATACTTATATGTATCAAACCTGTATTATAGTTATGTCTCAAACTAAGCGTCTATCACACCACTCGGCACAATTAGAGATTGATTGCTTGTTAAAATTGTTTGCTGAAGATGACTCTCTCAACAAATCCGCCTCACATCCAATGCGCGCTTCTGGTTCAAAGATTGGATAAGATCAGTGTCCATTTAGCCCACACTTTCTCTAATTTTTTTTAGATAAGAGGCTTTCAAACTTCTTCTTCAAATGTGCTATAGTGCCATAGGTATGTCCTTATAGGTTTAATAGTGATATCTCGAATAATCCGGGCTCAAGTACAAATCCTATCGTAGTTACAGGCATCACTTGTTTGTAGACGTTTAGGGTTTGCGACAGAATCTGGTAGTTGTTTCATCAGCTCGTGGAACCGCTAAAGATTTGTTGAACTGAGATGAACAGTACCACATTTGTGTTTGGGACGGTGTAGTACCTTTTTCTGTCTACTTCGATAATCCGTTTTTAATATCTGAGATTTAAGAATAATGTGTTATTTTTGTTGTTGCAAATAAATACAACTCATATAAATCCATGCCTTAAATTATTTTAATTTATTCTTTTACCTCGTGCTGCCAAGTAGCACCGTGTATTGATCAACAACAAATAACATTTATATATATTAACTCTTTGGTAGTTCTATCAACTACATGAATTGTACAAACAGCTCGAACTTGTTGCTGACGTGGATTGACTCTTGATTGTCTTCTCTTTAATAAAGTATTGCTGCGTGACATTGTTGGGGCAAAAAGCTAAAAAATACGTGAGTTATTGAAGCGAGTTAGAAATTATTATTATTCATTATCTTTAGTGGCTCAGTGATTTAGTCTTACACGAACACCTCCGGTTTTCTTCTTTTGTGATGATCTGAAATGTGTAGAATAAAGTGAAATCAAGATCGGATCGCTACACTCCGTACCATTGCTGCTTAGTAATATAGTCCTGCAAGCTAGGTTACGTAATGTACTTAAAGACTAAGCCATTAGGGAGCATCTTGTGACGAGTATTTCTGTAAATAGTAATTCAGCACTGTATACGGTATACTTGACGCCGCCGTAAATTTACGGTTTTGCGCAATAATTTCCTACGGTAGTTGATTAATCTTGTCGATTATCTTGATAACCGTTTGAGCTAAGTTTGTGCATAAAATATTTGCCATTGAACCTTCAACCATTCGGTCACTTAGTTTATCTGGCTAGCCGTGTCTCATACTTACCATGTTGCCATAAATTTGGGAACAGGACTAAATATTAATCGAACGACCTCGATTATTTTTGAAAAACTACTGGTGCTATAATGAATGCGTAAATAGGAGAAAGATTTCCTTTCAGGCGGGTCATACAGGGGTCGGTTTATAGTTTAATTAGGTTCAAGCGTTGACGCCTCTTTACTGCGGCAAGTTTGCAGTGAAGCACACGGAAGTCTATGCAGCAATTTTACAGTAGCCGGTTCAACGCCGGTTCTATCCAATATCATTCAATATGTTTGTTTTTTTGAAAACTTTTTGAAGAAAAACATTTGTTGATGGAAAGAGGCAAGATTTTCTAAAAATGTAACAGGACTCATTGGTGGACCTATCCATTATTCTGTGTATAAGTTTAACATAAGTCAACTTCTGTAAAAGGAGAGGACAATTATAGATCTGTGCATTGGACACTTAGACAGTTAGAACTAAAATATTGCCCAACAGAAATATAGCGACCGGGTGGAGTACGGCTTATCAAAGAATGTTTGTTCTATGTTATGTTTGTTCTATTTACAACTTTCTACCGATTACGGTAGATTTTGAAAATCTGCCATGAGGACTGGTATAAAGATATGTCCTATGAGCTTCAGTGCATTTTATCACAGCGAGCAAAATGCCCAGAGTTCAATGGTGAAGCCTTCGTATATGCGTATGTCTTCGGTAGTTTAATTAAAACCGAGATAGCCAACAAAAAGTTTTAGTCGAATATTAGAGTTTTAATTACAATAAATTATTGCGTTAAGCGGTCAACCCTAGGTGTAGATTTATCGTTTGCGGTTTTACCGAAAATACTTTTTGTTATCTTTGATGACGTTTGTGATAGACAAACCTTTACAGTAGGAGCTTTAATAATGTGAGGTGAGAGCTTTTATTCTATTACTTCGTTTGTATGTACGTTAAGCAGTGTTGATGTTAAAAAAAGGGTATGGAATGTAACTACTAATGTAACTTACTTCGTTTTCGCATCCCGGGAATTTCTACTTCACACTGGTTGCCACGGAAGTACCTTTTGCAAGCGCAACGATTCACTCCATCACATCGGCCACCGTTGAGGCACGGAATTGAACATTTACTGAACTCACATTTGGGCCCATAATATCCGCGACCACACTGGCATACGTCTTTCTGTATGCATTTACCTCCGTTAAGACAGCGTTCCACACAAATTCCTAACAAAATCAAATATGTACAAAATAACCTGTGCTTAAAGGACGGACATATATTATAGGTTAAACATTATACTTGTGCTGCATGAATTATTCGTTTAAATAGCCAAACAATTTTTGTTAGGCTTTGTTTAACTATCGTATTACTGTGAATTTATTTAAGTGGTAAAAAGGGCGAGCCTTTGAATGAGATGTTTGACCGGTCGTCCAGTACTACGTTGCGCACAAAACTTAAAATCGTTTAAAAGGTTACTCAAGAAATAGTATTACCAACTATCTGTACGGAGATGCAAAAATAAGTGTTGTTTCTAATCTTGTTCTACTGGTTTAGGAAACAAAAGCCGAATAATTATATGTGCATGTTTTATAAAAATCAACGCACTCACCTCCTTCACATAGTGGCCCTTGATAGCCAGAAGGGCATAAACACTCATTAGGTGCTACGCAAGTTCCACCGTGAAGACAAGGCGGATGACAAAATGGGGTTTCGCAGAACTGCCCCATGAATTCGATCGGGCAACGACAGACTTGATCCAGGTCGCACTGACCACCATTTCTGCAGTTTTCGATACAGTCAGATATTGGAACTGCAATGTTTATTTAGCATATCATTGCCCTGTTAGTTGTAAGCCTTGCTTTGTTGACTTAAAACCTCTTAAGTCTTTAATATTTTGATTATAACGAGAGGAGACGGCCATTTGTATAATAAAAAATATAATATAAATTCTAAGGACAGTTATTAAATTTGGGACCTAATTCCTTGATTGACTTATGTTCGGTTATGGCTGTGGCTACGTAAGCCAAAGCAAATTGCGTGAGCACTGAACATACTATTTGAAACCTGTGCATGTGGATGTAGAAAAAAAAGTTGTATTACTATATCGGTTATGTTGGTATTTATAATGATTCCAGTGCTAAGAGTTAATGGACAGGAATAAAATTCGAAAATATACTATACCATTGCTGACGCATTGTTTTCGCAAACGGAATTTGATAGGCATTCCTGGAATAGGATCACCGCCTTCTGGACTTAATGAAAAAGAAACGTCTAAGACAGCAGTTCCCGAAACATTACCCACACATTCCAGAAAAACCTGAAAGACTGCAAACATATAGATAAAAGACAAAAATGTTCGCTTTCGTAATTTTTCTACATAAAGTCGATTTCGTATCTACCATGATAGACATATGCAGGTTCTTGCAGATTTACTTTGATCTTCTTTTAAACCTATTTGACCCTGCCTTAGAAAATTTATAGTAGTTGTCGAACTTCTTTTGGCAGTTTTTCAGGATTTGCTGCTGACTCCTTTATCTATTTAAAGTTTCCGCCGGTGTATCAAATATTAGTATCTAATATAAAATTTTTCAGGATTTTAAAAATAGTGTAGAACTTTCGCTCGGTTAAATGCGTTATTTTCTTTATTCACCTAACTACACGTTGCTAACAACATATTATTTTGAAACCATTCAAGGCCATTCAATACTCGTTATTGCATTCAATTCAATCCAAAACCCCATTTCAGTTCCTTCAACATCAAATTTTCCCAATTTCACTGCGTTATTGAAATATGTTAAGGAGGACTTGCAAAGCCACTGAGTGGTCTTTCTATGGATATCCGTTGCGTGTTCTATCTTTCAATTTGTTCGGTGTTGAAACTGAAAGTAGCGTTTCTTCCCGTTTCGCGCTTTCTGGCATAGCCTGTTTCAGGTGATTATAAAAGCCTGTTCTTGTTTCGTCTATCACAGGAGTTTATGTTAACCGAGTTTTCATTTATTACATTCACACAGGTTGCATTAAGAATATACTACACGAGTTTGTATCTGGCCTGAGGTCAATTCATAAGTAACTCATCGAAAATTTTATTGCTCAATCTTAGTTGTGCCGGCCTTGTTATACAACAGGTACTGTAAGGGATGTCAGCTTGGGCCTATACACTCGTCAGACACCAAGTTTTACATAACCCCGGCTTTTATAAGACTTTAATTATACATCATTTTACTACATAATGATGTTTTTAAATCCATTGCTAATAATGCGACTGTTAATAATAATATATTCAATTCATGCAACCGTGGTTTCATAAACGTTTCTGTACCTCTCGTTTTCTTAGGAACTTTTCCCCTAAGTGGAATTGACAGTTTGGGCGAATTGAGGACACCGAGATTTGATGAATCTAACTTGAGAAAGTCGTATATGTATGACTTCTTATCACCGGAACGCCAAGTAAAGTTCACTGTATTCACCCAATCTGGTAGCGCCGGCAGATAGCTCTCAAACGTTGGTTCTTTGATCAACGCTTCCACTTCTCCATGGGTTATTACAAAGATGTCAACCTGTAGTGGGCCTGAAAACGGACCAACGTACGAAATCTCACATAGTAGTAGCATTGTGATTATTCATCCTGCTATTTTTGCTAACGTACTAGCCTTTATAATAAGATGTCAGTTTTAAAATAGAAAGAGAGAAAAGATTTTGAAACTAAGACTAAAATACTTCGGTCTACAAAGTGCAGAAATATATTGATCTGCGAACGGCTTTGCGTTGCATGGTGGTAATACATGCTTATATGAAGCTAATAAGGTCTGTTTTGTCGAATGGCAATTTTACGGAGTTCTCACATTGCTGCAATGAATACGTCGTTGATTTAGCGGATACCCAGGTTGTGCATCTATTGACATCAATTAAAACGTCAAGGCATATGCAAAATTCCATTCATTGGTTTCGTGTTTGATAAGACTTAATTTATAACTTTATCTCGGAGGTATAAGGTATAAGGAGTAATACCTAATGGGACTCTCCTTAGGACACCAAATTTTAAAATGCCAGAAGTGTTTTTATAAGACAAGATAATGTAAGAATCTGAATTTTAAGCCGATAAGGTGGTGGCTCCGAATTCTATTTTGATTTTAAATGCGTATTACAGATATTTGTAACACTACAACCCTTTACTGTAATATTATATAGGTGGTCATAAACATATTTACCTACATGGATGCATATAATGGAGGTCTGAAGATAATGCTTTTAATGCGAGGCGACTAATGTAAGTCAATGCGGATGTATTTTATGTCATCAAAATGCTTAACGACCGGCAGGTAATTTATCCAGTGTCGAGCTCGGTAGCTTGGTGCATTCGTATGCGCCTTGCGGCTGGAGGAGACACGTAGGTGCACGGGTTCGATTGCGACCCGCCGGTGCGCATTTACATTTATATGGGGACGAAGTAATGCAAAAACTGCTACCGTGGACGTTAAATGTTGGCTGATGGTCAGCTTTAAAAAAAATAAAGTAAGGTACTTTATCCACTGCTGATAGGATGCCCTGGTAATATTCCGCCTCACGTTTGGATTTCAGATCCACAGGAGTTGTATGAACATGTCCAACGAAAGCATTATCTTAAGAGTAGTCTGTTTTACATTAGTAATGTAAACGCAAAACGTTCAGGGAAGGTGGTCAGCTAATTAAAACCCACCAATGATATATTACGTATTATAATCTAGTATGGCTCCTGTAACCATGATTGAGACGCGAATATTATAGAATTCCAAATGCCTTCGGCGGGTTTTTTGCCTTGGATGTCTAGAGTCTAGAGTATACTACTCAGATGCGTGAGTGGGCATAAAATTTCACTCGGAAATTCCTTATCCTGGTTGCATTTAATACACAGGGAAGTGCATGGTTTTCATTTTTCTCTTCCTGTAGGAAATTTCGACACTAGGCCGAACGGCAGCATTTTGCCTGAAGGCCTAAATAGTTGTTATAGTTCAAAGTGTACTGTTTGCATTCATGACTCAATCTAAATAGTTCACGTTTTTTCTTTTTAGGGATCGTTGCTAGATTCATCAAACGACTCCAAGTAGACAAAGACTTAAGCGCGAAAACAGTGCGCCATCAGCTGTCGAACATGACAGACAGCTAAAGAGCCTCTTTATACTGTAATCACTCTAACAAGCTTCGTGCAGGTTATTGGTCAAGAAGTTTGGTTGCAGCCGACAATGACTGCATCATTTCCACTCGTTTGGATAGTTAAAATACAGTAGTAGTTAAAAAATAGTTAAAAAACAGAAGTCTACTACCGAGATCAAGATCATACGCCCAGAATACATTGTAATGGTAAAATGTAAGGGACTTCAAATCGTTTGGGTGTATTTGAAAGACCCAGTTTGACGATAACAATGGGGGCTGAAGATATACCCAAACATAGATCGGTCCTGCAGTACGAAATGTCATAGACCTCCCCACAGGTTTACAGGTCAGCAAGATAAATGGCCCGACTGAATTTGTAATGAACACGTCAAGCGCGTCTTGTGCCTGTCCCTAGGGTGAAAGGTTCCTATGCGTACAGGCGGTCATCCCTCTCAATGGAAACACGTTGCCTTCGTGGGTTGGCTAGAGGAAACGGACACCGTACCTCGTTGTCCATCGTGGTGCTCCATTGTGAAAAAATCCTATGCTTATACATTATAAACTGACCTGCCAGCTGTAAGGGCTACGGGCTTACTTGGAGAGCTTATATGCTTTTCTAGAAAATGGTACGGGTTACGGAGATATTGCTTCGCGGATTTTACTCACAAGGTCTCCGTGACCGGCAGCGAGCAGGTACTGAAAGGTCACGTAACCGCTTTACGTAGTAGTCGTTCACCAATTTGTCTAAAGGGAACAATCCGAGTCTCCCTTTCTTCGCGATTTTTCGGAAAGATAATTGCCCTGACAAGATAGGAGAGTGCAGAAATTTCGATGATGTTATCCCGTACATAGGTGACCTGGCCATCAACGGTCTCACCAATTTCTAGCTGTAGCAGATTAGAACTGCTGGTTAAATCCATACAGCAGTCACAAAGCTGAAGTTTACTATCAACCTTAATAAAGCAGAAGCGATGAAGTTGACAAGAGGAAAGAGGACCTTGCATGATGATTCGGTACTTTTAGTTTGCATACTTCTAGTGTACTTTACGTTTCGCATAACTAAGCATACTCTTCTTTTCCACCGCTTACAGCTTTACGGCGCGCATCGCAGAGGGATGTGCCGAAGCTCCGGCGCCTGCACAGGCGTTGCTTTTTTGGTCCCAAGATAGCGTCAATGGCATCTAACGAAGTAAATGTCACCTTGAAAACTTCACGGTGCAAAATCTGAAGCAACTGTTTGTGAAGATATTTGTTTTACGTACTTCAAGTCTCCATCATACGGCACATAGCAGCCTTATTTATCTGCCCGCAAATGCTCTGTGGTTCACGGAAGACATAAACACTGAGTTGGACTTCTTACAATATGCTCTTCATGCTCAGTCTTAAAATCGCGGCGAAAAATTCTGTGGAGATAAATGGAGATTTCTCCTTCACAGACGCAATAATCAATTTGGCGGGAATAAAGTATAAAAATATCCACACACACACACACACACACACAAAATACACAACAGGGTTATTGTGATTCTCGACGCATATAGAGTTTTTAGTCTCGTAAGCTGTTCACCAGTTTTTGCTTTGAATATAATTTAAAGACTTGAGTAAATAAGGGAAAATGAATGTAGCCTAAATCGTAAAGTTTAGTTTTTAATTTTTCTTCATCTACCGCACCAAATTTATTTTGAGTGTAATCATGTGATATTCCACTAATTCGACCGAACGAATTAAAACTGTACAGCAATATAACACAAGACGGTGCTGCCTACGAAAGTAATCCACTTGAACTACGAAAGAAAGGCGGCTTAAAATTAAGAGAAACGTTTATAAAAGTGCATACACTATAAAGAATAACTGTAAGGCAGGACAATCTATCGAAAATCTGCCGAAAATTAAGACGACACAAAGATATATGTCCAATGAAGAATAAAATTTGTTACTTACTCTGTAACAGGCGCAGTTGACGTTTATCGATCCAAAGAGCCAAGTCGTCACCGGAACCGCGTCGGCCCTGTACCTCCCTAGCCAGAAATGCTACGCTGACTAAGGTCAATAACTTAGTCAATGCAAACTCTCTCATCACGGTTGACAGTAGCCAGCTATACATAATTTCCGAGATCATTTTCAACTTTGGTCTAAAGGACTACGTTCGCCGTTGCAAAAAACGTGTCCCTTTTATGGTGAAGTCTCGAGTCTTTGCCCTGCCAGTCTACCGACTTTCAAAGCAGACCTTACCTACTTTCTTACTTAAACAATTATTTTTAAATGTGAGGATTATCCCAATGCAATGATCCGCATCGTGTACGACAACCAACCAGTTGTCGTTGTCTTGTTGAGATCGCTTATTGTTCAGCCGAACTATCTGCGAAATAAATTCAATCGATATTATTTCGCAGCTCGGTTAGATCAAAGGCAAACGCTGAAATCTAGATAAACCGAGCGATGATGAGTGGACTGTCGCGATACTCGTCATTTCTCGGTGGTTAGACAACGTATGTTTCCTTCGCTAAATAGAATTTATTTTACTGATTGCCGGCTTCTAAAATCGAAGTGCAGCAGACCCCTGTCTACACGTCCTTATATGCATTTCTTGTTTATAGGCTATAAAAGTACGCATCTTCAAGTTCATGCATTAGTTTTCACATTTGTAACATGACGTCTCGCACATTGTACAAGAATGCAAGCTTTCCGAATGCGAACTAGCCGACTCAGTAATATTTCAAATTGTACATCAAGGCTTTTAATGTACGGTGAAAGCGTTATTTTTTTATTAAGTGGAAAATATCGTAG
>MNPL01017415.1:36851-47850 GCA_002081605.1 Tropilaelaps mercedesae | reverse complement strand
AGAAATACGCTAAAACGCTGCTCGATCCTAATTTTCGATTGACACGCGATTTTGTGAGATGCGTGTTGTTAGCACGTTTGGTCCAGCCTGTGACCTCGTGCATCAACGAATAGTCAATGAAGACGTCCTGGCCCACTAATTGATGCTATCTGGTTTCTTCGAACACGGTGCATCATCGTTAAACGTTATCGCACCTGACATCTATTTTCTATTTAAAGCAACGTGTACCGCTATACCGTACATTGTATTTTTATTATATTTTGTTTTCAACATTTGTTTATTAAGTTTGCCTCACGTATCATTAACCGCGAATAATCAAATTTATATCACATCCAACCATTCTTGTGATAAGTGTGGCACTGACAAAAAAAATGCCATGAGGCGGGCTGACGAAAAATCTGTAATGGTTTTATGCAGGTAGGATGTATGAACAGATGTTTATGGGTTTACAACGTCTATGCTGACGTCCTTTTTAGGCAAGTTTTTTTTTGGATCTCCATCCATTGTCTCAATGCAACAGGAAATTCATTTAACGTACAAGCTGGATTGCCTTGAGATCAAGCTACTTGATAAATTTGGTTGTTTCCACAAATAATTCTAAAATTGGACTTATTCCATGGATCTTGGTGATACTTCTTGGTCCTCAGCAGCGATTTTATTTACGATCCTCATCGATACTTTAATATTCGAGAGTTAATCCACTCATTTTTGGCAGTCTTTTAAAGCTGACGTTGACTCCATTATCATAGCTAACTAAAACGATTTGACTTATCCTATTGCGATGGAGAACGACCTTACACATTTCTATGTGCACAAAATTCTGCAAAGGATCAGTTGCGGAATATTCATGCACCGTTTTTTACCGGCCAGGTGTGCACTTCAGGGCTTTTTTTAGAAATGTTCCCCAGACGCTATTTTGAACGCACGAGGCTCTAATAATTACAGCAGTTGACTACCGTGGACCCTGATTTAGCCCTCACGATATGTGAGGTTACACTTATAGTTTTAAAATTGCTATACATATTTACAATATATACAAATTACTATACATACCTGCGGTCCTTTACCCTCGCCTATAGTATTACTTTCTTTGATAAAATGAGTGCTCGCATTATCTGTCTGTTGAACGAGCGTTAGGGTGTACTCGTTGAATCTAAAATAGACTGCCCATTTTTATTCCACAGCATTAAAATACGTTTAGTCATCTCTTCATCAGTATGAGATTCGAGTCAGGTAAAGGGCTACTTGGTAGTCCATACCACGGCCACATCTATAGTAAGGCATTTCGGTATTATAATACGAGGTTAACTACAGGATACAGGTAATACAAGGTTAATTACAAGTCATGTTTAGATTATCCAAGACAATTCACCAACAGGGCTCTTTACAAGGTGTTGCTGTGACCTGTTATCGATATATACAGTGCGTAGCAGTTCCCCTTTCTCGATGTCTACACGGACTAGCTGTAACGCTTCTAGCTTTCAGATGTCCGCATATCTAATCCCTGTGATGACATCTTTTGCGATTACCATCGTTGTAAAGAGGTTCTGCCGTGTTACCCTATTATAGGATGCTTTTGCTGCAAGTTGGAGTTCCCTTCGTCGTGAGATTCGATCATTTAACTTTCTATGTACGCGATGAACATATTTGTTGGCTAATCAGCTGTAGTGGGTATATAATGTTTTTACCCTGATGGTGTGTGTTAATTTGGGTATAATGCTTGTCTAGATGTAATTACGCTTTTACTATTCGTGTTTATTATTCTTAGTGTTATTTTTATGCTTAGTTTACGATACTAAGAACGTCAGCGCTGTACAAATTGGTTTTCCTGGAATAAATCACTGTTTTAAAACTAAACTGTCGGACAAAAAGGATTAAAAATATTTTGTACCTAAAGCAGTCTATGTGGTTTTGTCGAAAATCTGTTTTTCCTTTTCTTCTTATACATGCCAGTTTTTTGCAGCATCTGGCTCTCAACTAATGTCTTACTGCTTTGGCCATAAGGAAATTTTGAGATTGGCTTTGTTTGAATTTTGAGTATGCTTAGTTGCATAGCTTCTCTCAACCTTTTATATAATCGTAAAACTTCGAGCAAAAAAAATGAAGACTAAATGGGTTACGAGTTAAAGTGTGCCCTTGTGCTCTAGCGAGCTTCGAACACATTACCTGTAGATCACCACAGCGGGTTTTGTGGCAACCGTTAGTTACTAGGAGCCTGACAGACAGTCGCCAACCTACCTCATTCACCGCAAAAAACATCAATAAACACTTCCCTTTATAAAACCTGGCTTCGTTTAACGTCGCGTCACCGCAGGATAGCACTGCAAATCAATTGTCAACTACGCTTTTTTCCAACTACGTCCTTTTCACGTCCTTCAAGATGCATATTATTCAAACCGAATAAACCTAGCTTCACATTCGTAGTGGTTGACGTCTTCTTCATGTTTGTCGCCTGTTTAGCTTATAGATGATGGACTCCGGTGGCTTAGTGCATTCTAGTCAGTCTTCCGACCTTGATATCCGGCGTTGCCTATTGACATTTGTGGGATCTTTTAATCAAGCAATGCAAGCGTTCCTATGGAAGTTAAATATTGACTGATGAGCAGCCTTAAAAAATGTTTGGCCTCTTTTTCTCCCGATGAGCGGTTTGTATGATTTAAGTGATGTACTGATTTAGCTACGCGCCTAGACTTCTATGAATTAGAACCTTCAAATTAATGGTCTAAACGTGTGACGAGAAGATGTTTCATTGAAGATCACGTTATATTCTAGTAAGGCGAGCCACTTACTGGGCATAAAAAATACGTCAATTAATTTAAAGCGACCTTGGCGGCGGGATTGTCACTTTACATGTGACGCTTTGAACCGCTGGCCTATAATTGAAGGCCACGTATTAATTACTCGCAAAAAAAGGCAGTATTCCATGAGAAACGCCACAGAATTCCATATGTAACTTCATGAAGGTGCAACCACGTTGGCTACAAGCGGCGTAGCTTAAAACCTCATGAAAGCTCGACCGAACGACGGTCCAACTGAACAGGCGTAAAGAACGCCTTTAAACTTGTCAAAGTCGCGTCTAAAGTGCAACAGGTTGAAAATCATACCACAACTTATATTTTTAACTTTACAGCTTACTTTTTAAATTTACAGCTTTACGGCAAACATGGCTTTCGTATGACCGCGGAAAGAACTCAATTGTACGGATCCAGCAAGCAGATACGTTAGATCGATTCCAGAAATGATTTTTTAAAGTGCACTCTTCTGGATTCTTCGTTATCTTAGTTAACATCGCCTGTGATGTTGTTCTGAGACTCAGAAACCTCCCGGAAGAAATATACCTGATCGCCTACGATCGAAGGTTTAGGCTAATCTGTTAGGCTCAAAGCACTGGGGGAACTAGAATCAGAGACAACTCAAGTACGACGGGAAGTTTACTTCTGAATGGGAAATTATTAATCAGCGGTTAGTGTCCTGATAAAAGTATCAGATTGCTAGATTTCTCGGTGTACATCTGGACTAGTGCACAAGAGCACTCCATATCAGGTTAGCACCAAGAAAAAGAGAGACGGCAGCCGTAAGCTGATCAGGATCACGTCAAACATACACGGATCAAGGAGAAAGAAGAAGGTTACTAATGTCAATAGCAAAGTCAGTCAATTGGACCCTGTCTGGATAGCAACTGCTGCACCCAGCAAACGATTAAAATAGAAGCTACGATGGATACGGCTCATTTGCTGTTATAGGATACCTAGATATTACAGGGGTGGCATCGACAGTTTAGTTGTTACCAAAAGGCGTTTCACTCAAAATATCTTTCCTAACTCAATGCAAATTTATAAGAATTCTTATGAATGGAAGATCTTAGAAAACTGGAAATGCCGCCCTCAAGAAATTTTTTGTCGCTTTTTGAGTAACGCGCGTCGGTTCAGCTCCCTGAGCGGGCTCCGAAGTTTGTTCAAATTATGTTCAAACAAATTATACTGGCCTTTCGTAAAAGCCATAAGATATCATCGCTGTGAAAAATAGAATAATATGACTAGGCTCCAGCATATACAGCACTGCGTAAGTAGATGCAGAAAATGCTTGAATAAACGACTCGCTTGGGTACTCGACCTAGCTGACCGGCGACGTGTTGTACGTATAGCCCCAATGTGTTCTTTAGGGCCACTGTAGCTGATCCCTGAACCAAAACATTGAACCTCTAGCCTGGCTTCAGTAATCAAAGAAAAAAAGGAATAATTGCTGAGATCCAATATTAGTAAAACTCAAGTTGAATTTTTCCGGTTAGGGACGGCAGCTGCACAATGTTGTCTGTGGTAATAGCAATCTTGACTTAAATACACTTTTCTTTGTTTTTTCAGAACTTAAAGGTATTTACTTTGGTATTGCTTGCTATTAATCAACTTATTATTACTATTAACCAACAAATTGTATTATTCTCAAACACGCGTTTGATAAATGCTTGTAACAATGTATTTAAGCAATACTCAACGAATATGCTCAGCATCGAAACAGACTAGATTTATGAATGAGTAAAGAAATTACGTTACAGTTGTTTACGTATTTTGTGGCATGCATGTTTTCCTCTACTCCTAAATAATAATAATAATAATAATAATAATAATAATAATAATAATAGTAATAATAATAATAATAGCAGTAACAATAAGTGCTGGCTCTTAACAGGACTTCCTTCAAAACTTAAAATTTAATTTATGACGGTACAATTGTGGGCATCTTACTCTCGCATGCAGAATGCCGTTCGAAGCGCTAAAGTAACAGTGAAGGAAGAAAATTGGGCCAAAAAGGGCAAGTAGCGGCAGTTAGAAAGCAACTATAATTATTTCAACTATTTTTCGCTAACTGTTCAATTATTATTTAACAAACTATTCAACTAATTGTTTAACTAACTATTCAACTAACTGTTCCCCTAACTATTGAACTAACTATTCAGCTAACTATTCAACTAACTAGTCAACTAACTATTCAATTAACTATTCAACTATTCTTTGAACGCTGGAGCCTAAAACAGTATTGACCCCGACGGTATGCGCTTTATTGCTCAAGGTAAGAAAGAGACTGAAGATGTTAAGAATAACGAGGCGTGCCATGCGGCTTTGCTGACAGTCTCTCCTGCAGTTTGAAAGGTGGGCGATACGCTTGACGGTCGCTCAGATTTTAACATTTAGTTATAAACACTTATCCGCTACAATTGTATTTTGTGAGATATAATTAAACCCGACAGGTGTATGCAATATTAAGTATATGGCATAAAACTCGCGCGCTTGTAGTGAAAAAATGACACAAAATAAACTCAGTGTATGTTTCTTAGGACCCGCAGGAGAACATGCACGTCAGTTCATAGATTTTCTCATTAAGAAAACGTGAATGGAGGAAAAAAGAATAGTGATAACCTGATTTGCTTTCTTAATTCTAGAGTTGTTGCATTATCTTACAGAGTGAAAGCCTTTTTGTTGAAGCTCTAAAAACCAACATGATGCTTATAGCATTGCTGCCCTTATTTGCTTCCTTTAGTATCCCGGATTTTTGTTTGAGCGATGCGTATGTATGTAAACATAAAGTTGCTGCATTATTTGTCATAAATCGGAATAATGACAGTTCCCAATAAAGTCAAGCTCTTTTAGACCATAACTGCAACCATTATACAGATCCATTAGGTAGACATATGCTTCACATCGCTCCTTTAGTCGATACGAATCAAAGGCGCTTAAATTACTGAATTCTGCAACAGTGGAGTCACACCCTCCGTATTTCGTGTAAAACATATTCGAGGTAGCATTCAGGACGCTCTTATAATCTTGACCAAATTTATCGAGAAACGAAGTGTATTCGAATGAGAATTTGTGATTCTTTGCTTCTTTGGGTGTAAATCTTCCCTACAAAAATAAATTTTTTAGTAAATTGATTCATAAGTGGAAAAATTGATCAAAGGTGCTCGGTAAGTGATATTACTAATAAGAATTCAAAATTAGTGGTTTCCGTAACGATATAGTGATAAAAAAAATTATTAGTGTTATCTTTGGCGCAATGTATCTAAAATGTATTTCGTTGTGGCCAATGCACCTCGTAAGTCCGCCTCACTCATACATGTTTTTTGCCCTTAAAACTCTGAATTACAATTCATATATATATAGGTGTAATAGTGACATAGTAATTGATGCGCTACGAGTATGTAAAATCTGGTAGTAGATGGACACCAGTGTTTTAATTTATGAAGTATCTGTATTAACCATAAAGCAGGCTTTCAGGAAGTCTCCGGTCCAGATTTGTCTTGTATATAAATAAATGAAGTTGTAACCATAAGAAGTACGCACGAAACTAATGTAACTACAAATCATTTTGTATTCAATCCGAATAACTTTTGTATTATCGTAGTTGCCGATACTAATGAGCCATCTATTAATTATGCTAGATGCGTTGCAGATATTTGATTTCTAATTTTATTATAATTGTACCTGCCAGCGTTACCTTTAGCTTGGTCAAATGATAAGTTATTTGAAATTACACGTACGTGAAATGAATCATACCACTCGTGCCATTAACCAATAAAGCTCTTATGCAATACTTCCATTTGGCAGGAATCCGCCCTCTTCGACAAAGTACAGTGTGATAAGGTAGGGACGTGAGGCTTTGAAGGAATGGTAAAGCTGTGGAATCCTGTTGAGGAAAGCGTACGGCGACGTCTGTTTGATGTCATCATTGGAAAGACTGGGAACTTCTCACGTATCTGGCTTCTCCAGGTGCGTCAGACGAATTATATGTAGTTATTATGACGGTTTTCAATCCAAGTTTATTACTTCGTATGTCTTCAGAAACTTTTTTTACTGGTTCATTTGATTGCGTAAAATTATTGGATCCCACTGACAACGACTGGGAAGCTTTCAACTTACTGAAGGAAAACTGAAATAACGAAAGTAATGAGATATTTGGGTATAGTTACTCAAGTCATATTTGTTGCTCTCTTTGGGACAATGGTACTCAACACAGCACTGAATATTGAATGAGGGCAGTTGTTCTATGCATAGTAGTTTTTGTTTCTGGGGCTGAATCTCCTAAGTGCTATTCGCCCGTAATAGGCTCATTAGTGCTATATCCACATTCTCAACAAAAATTGCACGATGGTATACTATACTAGAAGTAACAGTAGAAAATCAGCATCAAAATAGATACGCGATGTACATTGCTTTTAACAGAATTACCTCCATGTCGTCCACCGTATGAGAGTAATTTCTGCAGAGCAGCGTGCATGCTTAAACGAGATACTCTGCCGCATTATCGATTCTCATTACCGCGACGAAGCTATCTGTGTAGTGTATTACCTCAATTGTATTATCTCCGTTAGTGTCATCGCTATTAAGGCAGCTAGCAATGTAACACTGGAAAAGATCATAACGATAAACGATAAAAAGTTTCCTACAATGATTTTTGTTGTCTGTTTTAATTCACGAAATGTTCTATAACAATGTGTTAATATATAGCCATCTATTTTAGTTACTTTTTACTAGAGGCCTTTGTACAAAAGAAAGTGGGTAAGTGCGTGTTGTACGAGAGCATAGCGAATATTTATTATAAAGATGATTATCATCTTTTTACTTGCATTGGTTCAATTGTCGTCTTCCTTTGTACAAAACTACAATATCAACTAATATATGTGGATGTGACAATATATGTCATGTATTATAATAGTCACATAATTCACTCAAAGATTGAATTAATAGGATCAACACAGGTCAAAAATATACATAATGAAAGAAATAAAAAAAGAAAGAATTATTACATAAGAAATACGTATTTGAGACTCCATTCCAGTTGGTAACATGTTCATAGAGGAAAGTTTTTCTGGTGGCTGTCGTCAGTGGGCAGACTCCTTAGCAGTGACATAAAGGCACTGCGGGGGGCGTGGTATTTTGCACAGCTATTCCTATATCTAACATATATTTTGCTTTACATGTTTTATGGAAATTTGAGAACAAGGTATAATGAAAGCCATGGACCACAAGGCGAGTAACTATACGACGGTTTGCCCGATTAAGCCTTTTCAAAATGTTAATGCAGGTTTTGTAAAAGTTGATTTTCTGTTCTCGGCGAAAAATGACCAAGTGGACATGACTGTTGCACATCGTGTTATGAAAACCTAAAGTACGCTTTAGGAAAAAGGATTTTGTCAGTTCACTTATTTAAAGTTTTTTTATTGCAAAGCTTTAGAAGATGGCATTTACTCCATAGGTTGCTACTGGAACTATCTTGAGGCCTAAGAGACGGAGTGCAGTTGCCAAAACGCTTTGGGACCTTAGTCTTTTATGAAGATTGCTCGACCTCGCTTACGAAAAGCGGTGGTGCGGTGCAAGCCGCTTCATCAACCTTCGGCCAGATAAAGCCAGACTAAGGGCATATTCGCTGTGCCTTTGCCGAAACCCATTTCATGTGAATAATTCAGATAGCGCAGTGGCACAGGCGACCCCGACAGATAACCTCTATCTTGATTTAGACGAGGTAGCCTGTTGCTTCAGGGTCAATTCCTTCTTTCGCTTTCTACATGTCAAATACAAATCTTATGCGGTGCGAGTTAGCAATAGTTATCCACTGAGCAACCCTGTCCAGGTTTTCATTGGCCGTGTTTTGTAGGGCGTTATTTGTCCTGGTTATAACCAAAAATATCGGCCAAGGATATGGTCATCGGCCAGATTTTAGAGAAAAAATTTTAGAATAGACTGACTTCGCCCGTAACCGTATGCTCCTGCACCTCGGGAACCACTTTACGATCTTCGATAACTGACAAGAACGTGTGGCGGCGGTATGGTGTACGCCTTTTTTCCTTAATAATCCATAGCCACCCTAGCAAACGCTGTTGAATGCGTTTTTAATCGTTTCTAATCGCCCTTAGCGTTGACCCGTTTTTCTAAACCTTATTTTGTGTCTGACAGTTACTCCTCTTTTTTCTATTCGTTTTTCTGCTTATCCTTATTTTCTGATCCTCGAAGCCGAATAACCTGACTTATTCCACGGCTCAGGATTCAGCACTAATTGTGTCGCCTTTCACTATCTTCGAAATCTGTTTTTATTTAGAAACCCATTTACTATATTCTAGAGGAGCCCTGGCTATCTTCCTATCAGTACCTTGTTTCTTTTATTCCATGTTCCTTTATTTCTTCTTTTTTATTTTTGTTATGTTATTTTTGGTATGTAACTTAGCCTTAGTTCTCTCGTATATATCCCGTTTGGTTATTCAAAGCATATAGAGCATGTAGACTATCTAATGCCTGTGCCACGTAGTGCGAGAACTCTCCTGCTGAATCGAGCCACTGCCTGATGTTTGGAATGAGGGATTTAGTCTGTCCCCTTGATGGTCTTCCCAGGCATAATTTCATTCTGCCATTCGGCCTGTCACGCATTAGTTGTTGAATACCTCGCATACGTCAGGTTCACGTCCCTTATTCGAGACACTTCATGCTTCTCTCTTTATCCAGAAGATTCCATAGCAACAACTTAGCCAAGGGCAGAAGAACTCAGTCAGCACGGTTCGTTGTCGCACGGTTTATCAGTGCCATGTCTCCCAGACGGGAAAGGCGTGCATTGCGATTGACAACTCAATCGAGGTTAAAAGTCGTCTCTTTTTCGAACGCCCCACTTACCCGAGGCATGGGAGACCTTTCTGACTTTGGAAGCAACATCGAGCACCACCCCGAAGTACCTGGCTTTTTTTACCGATTTCAATTCGAAGTCCCGCTAGTTTCAGGTTGGTCCCTGTTGTTTTCTATCTGCTAGGTACAGTGCCTCGGTCTTATATGGCGCCAATTCTAGATAGTTGCAAATAATCCAGTCGTTAATTAGCTCCAAAGCCTCAGTGCTCACCGCCTTTAAGGTATTTTCCTTTCGCGCTGTGACCAGAAGGGCCAGATCGTCTGTATATATCCTCTATGTGAGACCCTTCTTAACTTATAGCTGTTCCTGCACTTTCCCCTTCCATGGGCTTCTGCGTGGCGCCTCTCAGGACAGAAACGTTATGCTGCTTCTTCTGTGGCCCTTCGTTGTTACAAATCCGGCATTGTACTTGCATAGCCTAACATTTCACCCGCGTGCTTGCTAATACGCCGTAAGTGCGTTTGGAAACTATTCTCGATTGGACTTAGAACGATCGAAATTGCGGGTGAAGGGATATGTTTAGCAAAATTAAAGGAGCCCACCAATTACCGTCCATTGCCAATGCACTTCGGGAATTTGCTTTGCATAACTAAACAACAGACTGCTGCAATCCATGTCTCGCAAACGCCGTAAGTGATACAGGCAGCCACATTCACAGCACAGTATGTCCGCTGCATTCGTTATAGGTATTCCTCAGAAACACTAGCTGGACAACTTACCGCTGATTGGATTTGCCAATTTTTGTTGGCGCTTGACAAGTCTTCGAGAGTCGAGCTTGGTGGCTTGGTGCATTCGTGTGCACCTTGCGACCGGAGGAGACATGTGGGTGCGCGGGTTCAATCCCGTAGGTTAAATGTCGGCTGATGATCAGCCCTAAAAAATATCCAGGTTCTCAGAGTTGTTTTTCTCGAAGAGGTTTCAGGTCGGCCGTTTCGCCATGACCCTTACAGCGACACCCGGCCTTAATCAAAATAAAAGTGATTTCACCTATAGTTAATACGCTTGCAGTAGAAAGAAGAAAATTTTATGCAATGGACAGGAAATACAACTGTTTTTCACAAATATATATTTATCTATATATATATATATATATATAGGCGTTAGGCAAATTAGTTTTAGATAGACAACTTATCGTCATGGTACGGATTTTCAGGTTTGGCGTCAGGTTATTATTCGTTCCACAATGAGTTTTTTTCTGTATGTAGAATTAAAAAGCTTGCCACTACAGATGGTATGCCTTCGTTTTGCTATTTTAATCTACGATGCTAGAAGTTTCGTAACATGTCTATTTGGAGTTAGCACAAAAGTGTAACATTGGCTATGAGAATGCTTGCCC
>MNPL01017415.1:13805-36841 GCA_002081605.1 Tropilaelaps mercedesae | reverse complement strand
ACAGATGGTATGCCTTCGTTTTGCTATTTTAATCTACGATGCTAGAAGTTTCGTAACATGTCTATTCGGAGTTAGCACAAAAGTGTAACATTGGCTATGAGAATGCTTGCTTTTTTTATTGCAGCATATTGATTTCCCATCAGTATTGAATGAATGCCGTCTCCAGATCAAACAATACTTCAACGGACCCTGTGGAGCTGTCGCTGCCATTCAGGTAATGTTAAATTGTGTATTAACTAAAGGACTATTTGGCCCTCACGGAGGCTCTTGATTATGGTTTGATTTGTATAAGTACGATCACAGTAACTCAGTCCAAGCAAAAATCTGTTTCACTAAATAGGTGGGTGACATGTAATCGGCTAATATTTACTGTTTCATACCACCGAATCAATTTAGTCGAATCAATCAGTGTACCTTTATTGAAACAAAGGGAGGCATGAGATGTATGAAATTAACAGAAGTAGGGCATTGCAGGCATGGCTCGTGAAGAATTTGTTGTTCGAAAAAATCCGGTTACGGCCAACGGTAAACCAAATAGAGCGTCTGGCTGAGCTACGCAAGCAGGCGCTTATCAGGGCTTTGGCTGACATTCTGTGGCGGGTTTGTAAAAACTGACTTTTTTTTAACTAATATTCCCATTCGGTACAATGTTGAGGATGTGACACAGATAATACTATGGGAATAGATTCGTGGTGATTTTTGCAGAAACAAATTCGGGTAATCTGCACCTTAAAAACACTAATAAGTAAAACACTTAAGTGCTTTTAGCGTCCGTTTAATGGTGTATGCTGAGGAGGATAGTAAAATCAAGTTAATAAAGCCAACATTTATTAACTTAATCAACTTGACCTTACGATTATTACTATTATTATTATTTTATTAACAAATTCACTGGAAAATTCTGTTCATAAGCTCTGTTCGAGCGGTTTCAGTGGTAATGATCGTGACACATATTATTATAGATTCTTGTGAACCGATCTAGCATATAGTGCTTCTCTAAACTCCTAATCATTTTAATATTCGCAGCGTTATTAAATTCAGTTGACTTGTTATCAACATGATTGGCCTCCTAAGAACCCCACATCTTACGTAGATTTTCTATTTAGAGCACCATAACGTTTTCATGAATAAGGGGACCGTATTTCCATGCATTCCGTGCATTACGAAGTAATGCAACAATCGGTACCGTGGACCGTTAGCTGATGGTCAGCCCCAAAATATTTTTCTAAGAATTTTGGTGTGACAACTTTATATGAAATAATATAATCATTGACTTGTGTAACACTTTTTGCAATACCATTAGCCCTCCAAATGACCTCTGTGATTAGCAATTCCGAAGTAGGTCCAAAAGTAGGTCATCATAAGGCTCTCGTCACGCCGTGGTATTGGAGCATCATAGGAGGAGTATACAAATGCTTAGCCTTGCATCGAACACCGCAGCTTTGGAAACGGAAACACCATGAACATTGAAATCAGCAACTACAACTTGTGAATAATGCTATATCTGATTACCTTAGAAATATTCGCAATTCTGTTTCCTATTTAACTGCAGTGCGTAACGACTATGCGTCCTCCTGATGAATTGAGCTGGCCTAAATTCGCTCTTAGTGAAACCGTGTGATTTGCTATCAGATACCGCTCTACAAATAGGATCGTCAACAATGTGATCGACCACATTTTTTTCAATCATAATGCATGAGGTTTTTTAATTGTCGACATCGGAGTTTTTTGGCGTGGAAAAAGTAGGCGAAAAACCAGACTTTTTTGTAAATTTAGTTTAATTTAGTCAGCGCATTTGACTTAATTTAGTTAGCCCATTGGACTCTTAAAAGATGTGAATTTTTCAATGCCGTTAATTGCAACCTGTGCAGCCAATTTATCAGGGTCCATTTCATCAACCCCTCTAGTAAGCTTTGAAGTATCATCCAAGAATTATCCAAGAATGCTTTACGTCGATTGTAAGAGGGGTTGGCTGAAAGTCCTTCGTATAAAATGAGATCCCAGTTGTTTTACAAATTCGTAATATATATAATAAATATAATGCTAAATATTACTAATTTTAATAATACAACAGACTACTAAAAGATTTTTCACCAAGTTTTATCAGACAATAAAGGAATGGTTGCACAAACTCTATTTCTATTGAGGTTTCCGGCTAATCGATTCAAGCCTATCTAGCAAAAATTGAATTAACAGCAAAAATTGAGTTATGAAAACGTTTACCTAAACAGGTAACGCCAGGACAGAAAGGTCCAGTTCGTCTTATAGTTCCGTTCCCCCCTGAAGGCGACGTCGAGGAGAGTCAATTCTATGCGTCTTGGATGTTTGCACAATTTGAATCTCCTATCGAATTGAGAACAGCTATTGAGAAACACTTCGACCGTGTCTGCCGCTATGGAATGGTGCCTTTCCTGTCTTCGGTAAATAATTTACAACATTTACTCAAAATGAAAAAATATTATGTAGAACTATCATAAAAAGCAATGGTATTTTACTTCCCTCATTCTGCTGTCGTAAACAATTTCGTTGTATTACATCAGTGTTTTTTGAAGGTACAGGAACTTTTGACATTGCTTCAGTATTTGAAGTTCGTAGAAAAGCGGAAGGACCTATTCAACTTTAAACTTGAGATACCCTTTCGGTAGTATAAGATAGGTATTGCTATCGGTCCTCAGAGCTAATCCCAATAGTCCTAAAAAATCAAAAGAACATTGACGAATTTCAGATGGTTTTAAGTCGTGGGCCAGACCGTGTGCACTTGGAGGCTGCGAAAGACCTGTTAGTTGATCCGACAGACGAGGATTGTTTCCAGCCTCTCGTTAATCTCATCGTCACAGGCATGTACACTACGGGATTAACTAAGAGGAGCGTCCCTCTTTCATTTATAACATTGGGTAGTGAGACCTTGGATCTACCGACCATTTTGTCGTAATAATATAGTACTCATCCCAAAGTCGTTGGTACTTTTTCAAATATTTATGATTAAGATCATTTTTTTATTGAGAAGCTTTCATAGCCAACACTTATTTGAAGTAAAACAAATTTCTCCAATGTTTTTAAATTAATCGAATATTAATGATTGCTAAGCCTTTTTAAAATGATAGTGAAACATGTGTGTATAAGGTATTTTCTGCTTTTTCTAAATGACACTTGCATAACTTCAACAAAGGTTTTAGACAATTTCATAAAAATTGATTTTTTTACAATTAACTAAAAAGAAAGCTTTTTTGCCAACATTGACTGGAATGGACACGAATAGTTTCGTTCCTATTCAATGTTACTTTCCAATTTACAGTCAGGAGCGGCAGACCAGCTGATTATTTACGCCATGGCTCACGCCTGCTGTTGCATTCTGTATCAGAGCGATAGAGAAAATTAACCGACTATTTGACTTCTATCTCTGAATAGACAAAGAGCCACGCCTTATCAGGACCAGCATCATTCACGTTAATCTCAACCAGTTTTAACCTAAAAAGTCTCAGCCTCTGTCAGATTTTGAAAGTTGCCTACCTCTAGGTTGTTTTCGCGGCTTATACTTGGCAATGAAAATCGAGAACCTGTGATATCAATCTTTCATGTCACATTCTTCACACATGCCCGTACATAAAAAGTTCATTCTCTGAAGCACTAATTTCCATTAATTTTCGCACAGGCTTCAGTACAAACGGTCTTCCCAGTGCGTGCCGGAGATATCATCCGAGGGATCAAAAAGAACAAGATCATCGACAAATAACATGTGGTTGATTTTCTTTTCCTCGATTGTGACACCCTCAACACTTAAACTTCGCATATTCAGTTATGTGAGTGTTATAAAAAATAGTGGAATACCTTATACGCACACGTTTTTCTCATTATAAATTTTAAACGTTTATTTGTATTAAAACAAATTCAGCAGAAACGAGCTGCTCGTGAAATAAATGCCGATCATTTTAGCTTGACAATAAAGAAAACTTAGGTGGTAAAGCATATCGGTGTGTTTTTATGAACTTTGTCGAAGTACCAAACGACTTTTGAGACACTATATATAAGCGACAATATAAAACGAGCCGGTGCTATTATAGTCGTTAGCTTACACTTATATGCCAGTGTAATTCGATCGGCTTCAGTACCGTTTTCGAGGTTTTTAGGAAAGCTTCTGGCTTATTTACAGGTAATGTGAATTCCGCTAATTTTTGAAGTCCTGTTCAAAACTTTATCTGACGAAGTTACTCTTAAACCTGGGGATTAGTGATTCTCTATACTAATACGTTAAAAAGAATGCATGAGTGTGCCTATGCAAAATTCTCACATTACTCTCCAGTGTAGGTGCATGAAATGAACGTAAGGCATGTTCCCTTAGCGATAATGCAGCAATTGACGCCTAGCAGAGTCGCTTTCAAACAGCCAAAAGGCCATATAGCTGAAACACAAAGGACGACACTAACAGTTTTCAATTTGGCGCTTTGCATCGTGCACTAGCCTTAGATATGTTATCCGGCACTGCCAAATGCGTCGATGAGTTCCTTCCAGACCAAACGTTCAATCTCTGAACATGGACAGTCAGGCTACTATACAAAGTGACAACTATACAAAAGATGCCGCATTTTGAATACTAAGCTTAAAAAGTCTAATATTTCAAATAAATGTTCTACGTTATGTAAAAAGAGAATAGTGTAAAAAATGTAGTGAAGCAGTACTGAAATGCTACCACACAGGTCGTGTAATTTACATATATGTAATTTGCCTTGCATACAATGTGCGAACTGCGCCAATATGAAGTACGTTTTTAGAATCAAGAATGAATATACAGCACAGACGGGCAAACGCGGGTTTCTGGCAACACTTTATGGGTACCTCCCCGAAGAGCTCGATTTGCCATCCACTTTGATCCTAAGTATCTGGTCGGTTAGGCAACCATGTTTGCAAGCCATTGTCTTATTCTCAATCTGAAGCCTACAAATCTTTGAGATTAGAATGAGATTTGATGAGTATGAGAATTAATTAGGATGAGAAGCCTCACATAAAGCAAATACTAATAGAAATCCAGAATTTTACTTTTTATTCAAGTATTATATGATGACTTACCCTGTATCATTTCTTCCCCTGTATGATTTCTACGAAGTCCAAACATGTAGATCTGCTTTTTGTGAAGCCACGTTAGTTACCCTCAATTAACCGTATTTGAACAAGGTTGTTTACAATACGATTAATAAAGATGATACAAGCGTAGATCTACAGTACTATCTTCTTAACTTGATACGATTTTCATTTTTCATTCTTCATTTTTCAAAGGCTCCGCTAAAGTACTCGCGGTTAAGTCTTTTCAGAACGGCCGGAGAAATAATCCAAATGCAAGTTACAAAAAGCTGAAAAAGTTTTACATGCGATTGACAACCTTTTACTAAATCAATCGTAATCTGAATTAAAGTACAGATACGGTCAGTTTTTTCTAACCTTACTGCCCCCTTTGTTGACCTTTGCAAAAACTCTTTGAATATCTGATATTTTTCGGCTACAGCAGACAAACTTGAATTAGCTCTATCATCTCGACCGTTCTATATGCACATCTAGAGATCCATTGGAGTTTCATTTCGACACTCTAATGGATCTCTAGATGTTTAAGAATACTCAGCATGTTTAAGCATAGCCGAATATTTAAACATTAACGCTCTAGATTCTGCCCTCTGGGCCGCTGGTAGTTCGGATTTCCCCTTCGCTTAGGTAATAATATGGGGGGATAGGTGAGGTATATCTTACATATATCAATCATACATTCCATTAACGTTGGTGAGGGCTGAAAAGGGATGATCATATGTCTTAATGACAATGTAATCGTGCTTTTAGAAATTATTATGCTGTTCTGAACATGATCAAGTGCCGTTGGTACTTTAGATGTAATGATGACCTTAAGTTCTCTGGGCAAGTCTACAACTAAAGAGTCAATGACGCATAAATCGAAAACGCATGCGAAATCAATAATGGAATGAGTAGCAGCAACGATTGGGTGTCGAGCAAGATATTAAGGAAATGTACTTGCGTAGCTGTAAAGAAAAGTTTTACTAATTTTATCTCTAACCCAGTTTACATAAGCCAGATTAAAGTACCCAATATTACTCGGAGACTCGAAGATAGAAGTCTTAGCATCACTTCCTTCCAAAGAGTGATCAAAATATTTCCAATTTTTCATGTATTTATATAACGATTTTTGCTTCTGGGAGGGTGAACGTATGGAGATAGGAAAACCTCGTCTTGAAAATCTTGGGCACCGTCTGGGCCTCTAAACGCTGCTGGATCCTGGGGAGAAGTGTTGTTGAGTCCTTGCACTCCGGAAATTTCACGGGGTCGAAATCTCGTGTACATACTATTATGGTTCGAGCTTGTTTTTATGTTACCGAACGAATTTCTACGGCCTGTACTGTAATATCTGCAATAATATGTAAATTACAAGCTGCTCATCTAGAGACTTGTTACCTTAGGCGTGTACGCGCAAACGATTAGCTAACTTTACTAATTTACGAAAGGATATTTCTGCACTCGATCGAACGATGCCCTACGTGGTCTAGCTTTCTATTTGTCTTTGTGCCTCAAGGGTTATTCCTTGGTTTTTGGTGATTAAGATATTGATGCCAGATCTTTTCCTCTGTTTCTAGAAGGCATGTCCCATAGGTATTATGCCGACTACTTCATGATTTACACAATCGTGGGTAGAAGAGCTTACCGCAAATAGTTTGCTTGCAAAGCAAATAACCTGCTAGATTGAAACGATAGGACAGTTTCAGTACTTGTGTACAGCTGTAGCCTCATATAATTCCATTACCGATTACACTTAAAGAAAGCATTATCTGGTTGCTGTTAGATTCATTATTGTGCTCCAGTGTAGTCACTCCAGCGGCTAATCATCTCGTTGGATTCGAGAGGGTGCGCACGAAATGCACTAATCACATCCCGAAAAGATGTAATGTTCCTTTTGGCATTTGATGTGCCTCAAATCCCTGTTCTCTGTCGCTGATGTGCGTGCCCACAAAGGTTTAAATACCCTTGGGCTGGCGTGTAACATGTTTGACGACCGTACGAACACTCAAAAGTGGAGTATCAATACTTGCCTACACTTAAATGGATCGCTTGAGGTGGCCCACTCTGAGCACCTAACCAATCTGTTTTATTAAGGTCAGCTCCTTTTTTAAATTGTAAACAATTTGTGCATTTTCATGTTCATACAGGGTGCGGCGACCACTTGGTTTACAGAATGAACGGACATTGTAATAGAAACACTTTAAATATTTAAGAAGTCTGTGTAGGTCTAATTAGAATACGTCCTAGAATGCGTATCACACATTTATCATTTGCGAAGGCCGATTATTTAAAAAGACCGGGTAGAAGTTGTTCAGGCGTAAAATTGATAGATAATCTGTGGGGAAAAGGATCGGCGTAAAATTATAGGTCCGTTGGTAGTTCGTTTCCGGTCTGCATAATCCTTGATCGTCTAGTTTTAAATTTCTATAGAGGACAAAATAAGTATTTTCAGTGGTGTTTCATTTCAGAATTATTACAAGATAGAAAAAATAGATTTTTGTAGGCCACAGATTGAAACTGAATGCAGAAGTACAGAAATACAAGTTTCTGTAGGTTTTGCTGTCTTGCTGTTTATGAACGTTAGTTCGTCAGTTGTTATCAAATTGTTTTTTGAATGTTAAACATGCGCAAAAATTTCAACAGTGTTTTCCGAACATGAGAATTTCGAATTAGATTGTCTCAAAAACAGCGAAAAAATATTGGTTAAGTTGAAACAAGGGCCTCCTTAAGAAAGCTTATATTTTATTAAGAAATTTTGACATTGCATAACACCCTACCCCTTTGTTAAGCATGTAAGCATAAGAGTATCTAATACTGTGCCATACATCCCATTACCCCATGTGGGACTGTAGGTAAGATCATTTCGGCGCCAATAAAACTGTTGACATTGACAGCTAAAAGAAACGTTATGAAAGTGACATTGAATAGTGTCTGAACGGCTACAAATTTCTCATTTGTCTCTCTTTGACTGTAGCTTGCAAAGCATGCGACCTATAAAATCTTTCATCTCTCACTCCGCCTTTCTCTAGCCTTGAACTGCATAGAAAAATTGTGTTCTCTAGATTTTTCGCACGATATGGTCATCACTCGTGTAAATAAAATGTCCAGTTGCTGTTCCTCAGTTCTAGTAAAGATAAAAGGTTTTATGGTCATTTAGGTTTTGCAAATGATACCATAGATTTATTCTAATTCACTTTCTGGACAGGCCGTGCCGTATCTAACGTTTTTGATTCGCCAAGGCCATGCACAGAGGACGATCATCCCAAGCGTGGAAGATACGGTATGAATTTTTATATTTTGGTAAAAAAATATTTTTTGTTTTTTTACAGGTCGTTATGCAAGGGTTGTGTGAAAATTGGTTTCAGGACCTGAATAATTAGGCAGGAATAAAATATTGGCTGCCTGAACGTAAAATCATGAAATCATAAACATTTAGCTTTCAGCGTACGCTGTATAATTTCAAGACGAGAAATATTTTTGAGGCAAAATTTATTAAAAAACAGAAGATAGATTAAAGAGCTATAAATTTATTCATATAAATGTACCATTCATGCTCTGAGTAACATGTCGCTAGACTGATAGTTCCATACTTTTCCGATGATACGACGTAGGAAATATTTAATGGTCTAAATATATACATATGGTCCACACCGTCAAGCACCCGTCGTAGTTTGGGGCAATCGTGCTAGCTTCCAACCGCCCCAAGAGTGTCTTCATTTTGACTCGCATTCGCTTAACAACTCACTTCTGGCGCCACCATTCCTCAATTACAAAAAAAACCGTAGCAAAGCAAAGGATGACAACAACATTAAAAAAGCCAGACAGTTCGTCCTCTGGCGTCTACTAGGTCACGCACCAAAACCGATCCTCTATACACTTAGTTTTTTGTGTCCCAAAAAATCTCAGAAAAAATACTTGTCAACTTAAAAACCTAATAGTTCGTGGCATCTTTGTACTCTTCTAGAAAGCTACATAAAACCAACCCAAAGACTTGAATTTCCCCAATTTCTATAAAAAAAAATCGTCAATCAGAGCTAACTATTTTGACGTCGGAAGCGATGGTCTTCAAAAAACCGGAGTGAACTATTAAAACCTCGACCAAAAATCCGAGTAAGCTCTTAAATCTCTACATCATACTTCATAGAGAAGAAGTCACTCTCTATAGTGTCAAAGCATTCTCTTCCTTAACAAGATATCAACGCTTCAACCAAATGCTAAAATGCGGATTCCCTCGTATATACTGAAACCCGTTTTTCTCTTCCTAATCTAGAACCGCCTAAAACCACAGCCTATTATGTAAAGGCTTACTTCTTTACGTCCTTCGTTATGACAACCGAAATGAGTTCTCAAGTTTTAAACTCAAAACTTGATAAATCAAATTAAGATCAAAATTTAGATAGGCTGCTCTTATCCTTTTTAGGTATAATAAAGCGGTCTCCGTTGGGTTTCATGACTAGTGTGGAACTTACAAACAACTTTTTCGCCGTTGGTCGAAATCTCAAATACCCCAAATATCCTATTTGGGTAATTCATGGCGACTTCCACTACTCGGTTCTCTTCTGTGACGAGCCAAGGGTAAGTCTAGTAAACTTGCTCTCTTAACTTTTGTAACCTCTGACCATACAGGTGAACAACATTGTATTATTTAAAACAATTGTACGAATGTAAATCTAAGCATTTTATATTTCGATATCCAATAGGTAATCAAGGAAGATCCAAAAGGCGACACTTTTTATTGGTATACAGTCACCGCTCACCGAGGAGTACTGCTTAATAGACAATATACTGTCAAGGTAAGGAAGTGTGAATTCCTTTCTATTCTCCATTGCAGTAGTGACTACAATTGTTTTTCCTTTTATAAAGTTGCGGAAAACCGCAATCAACTTCGAGAGGCCGCAAAAATCGAAATCGTTGGATCGAATGAACATAATGTTGGAGCTTACAGCTCCGTAAGAATAATTTACAATAATCCTAAAATGAATTAACTGCATTGGTAAGTATTACGCTCTGAAGGAAATATAAAAATCACGGAAGACCAATCTTAATGGAACAAAACCTGTTAGGGATATTGAGGGTTGGAGAGCTGTTCATTTAAGGCAGTTTAGTAGTCATTACTGTTTAAACCGGTTAAGTGTAGGATTTGCAGAGGGAAGTGTAGGATTTGCAGAGGGAAGTGTGGGATTTGCAGAGGGAAGTGTGGGGTTTTACGGAAGACAGTATGGGGTTTTTACGGAAGGCAATGTGGGGTTTTTACAGAAGGCAGTGTAGGGTTTTTACAGAAGGCAGTGTAGGGTTTTTACGGAAGACACTGTGGGGTTTTTACGGAAGACAGTGTGGGGCTTTTACAGAAGGCAGTGTGGAGTTTTTACAGAAAGCAGTGTGGGGTTTTTACAGAAGGCAGTGTGGGGTTTTTACAGAAGGCAGTGTGGGGTTTTTACAGAAGGCAGTGTGGGGTTTTTATACAGAAGGCAGTGTGAGGTTTCTACAAAAGGCAGTGTGAGGTCTTTTACAGTGCGGAGTTCGAGGCTTTCAGCGTCGAAATTGGTTGGTTGAGGTCGTCTGTCGTGTATAATCATATGGACTCTGTTCGAACACTTTCATATAATTTGTAGTCGATTTGCGTTTAAGCTAAATCTAAAAATATCATTTTGTAATCTGTTATTGAATTGTTTGTATTTTAGTATGTCCAATTTATATCTATACGGAGTAGTTAATTTCGCATCAGCAAAGTACCCTCATTCTTATAGCTCAAATGGCTTCAGTGGGATTGTTTTAAGCCACCTGTAGTTTATTTTTTAGTTGGAACATCAGCTTACATTTTTATGCCGAAATAATGTGGCTCAAAAAATATTAAAACAAAATAGATCACGTATGTGCATTTCATTCTTTTAGGCATATAATGCGTGGTTCATAAATACAATCAACACTTTAGATAAATGTCATTGAAATTATTTCAGTTGGACGTGAACCAAAGGCTAAGCAAGCGTTCATCAAGGATTGATCGAAACGTAACCGTACTCCGTGACTGTATGCAAATACGATGGCCCAAAGCCAAGGTGAAATCTCTGAATACGCTTAATTTAATGATTTCAATAGTTGTGTATTTAGTCTAGAACACGAATTAAAGCTTAGCAAAAAAAAATCACGGTTTGTTTTTTACTGAATTGTTACATTTTTTTCTGCTATTTCCGGCTTTACCTACCTAATTTGCCTCATTGCTGTGGTGTTGGAAAATGCAGGTTATTGTTTATAGAATTGCTTATTTACCTATTCTAAAAATAAAAAAAACTAAGTAATACGAGCATGATCTAGAAATGACCCAAGAAACTGTCCAGCATTAATTCACAGTGCCAGGAAATTGCATCTTTGTTTCCGAGAATGTTGATTTCGCCATGGTAATCTATGAATCTAGGTATATAATGTTTAAGATAAACCTCTTTTTATCGCTTGAGCTAGTTCTTAATAGATATAAAACAAACGCCACATACTCAGGCACTGAACAAAAATACAAAAGCGGTAGAATTAGTTCATTATAAATGTAAGAACTTACTTTGACAGCTATTATAGGTATCACAGTGACTAAACGTACACGGAAATATATCGCTTCAAAATATTATAATTATAAAAATACTATTATAAATTTTTACATCATAAGGCGCACCGTTAGTATTAACTTTTCTCAGCTTGCTTCAGCTGCTATTTCTGCCCAACTGTGTTTTTGAGTACGTATTTCAACACGTTTATAAACTGACATATGTACGCCTTCTAACATATTTATCTTGTCGTATTCTAGTCACATGTTGAGTAACTCCTTCTGTAGGTGCGTTCGCAAATCCAAATGATCGAATTTCCCGAGAGCCCCTATTAGCAGATGGGCGAGAGTTTGATGCTAGATCAATTAGAGTAGTAAAATATCAGAAACGTGGTAGCGCGACGACAAGCACGGCTCACAAGGGCAATGCGTAGGAAAGATATCTTGGACGGAATCTTCTTATTGATATTTTCGACCAGCACAACGGACACGCAATATTTTTAACCAAAAGCATCCGTTTGTGGTAAATAGTGGCCACAAAGAAGTTGCATAAACTTCTGCCGAATATTGCTCCGAGTGCATCGTTCCGGGTGATTTGCGCTATAGCATGTTCTTAATTAACCTCTACCCCACACGGAACGCGTGCAGCATAGGACCGGCGAGAAGAGCGTTTTGTAGGTCAAAAAAACCTTCACCTGGAACATCAATTTTTTTAAATCTTCTGAGCGTCGCGATAGCAAAATAGAACTAAATAGAGCTATTTCAGGGTCTCTCTCAGGAGGTTTAGTCCTATAACAAAGCATTTCATTAAAAGCTACCCACAGCATTCCGACGATGTTCTGATGTGTACCAAGATAACACCAAATCTGTGCCAAAATTAACAACAGGAGCAACCATTTTGAAGGTTATGATTTTTTCCACATATATAGGAACAAGGCATAAATGGTCGCCGAGCCAATTCTGACGAGCGGATGAGCAATAGTTAAAACTAGCTGAAACTTGCTGAACTTCATGAAAACGTTGGTGTATCCTCACAACTCCAACCTGCCTTAGCATAACTTAAAGAACGAACTCCGCTTGGAACTTCATATGCACTGACATTATCGAACCTTTCTGACTCGTTCGCCAGGTCGATGCTAACTGATCCATTATGTCTGTTCAGATGTCAATTGAGGCTATCGTGCTCGAATCCAGGTTCTAAGGGAATAATTCATGGACATTTTAATGATCCCAGTTACAGATTCAAAAAAAATAAAATAACGCTTACTCATTTCTGGTCTAAATTATTTAAAAAATTCGTAATTTAAGAAAATTATAGTTTGTGAGCCCTATGAACTATGAATAGACCATGGATATATATAAGTAAGCACAAAATATATATTAGCAAGGAGCTAACAGTGCACTAGCTTTATCTGAAGAACAAAACGACCTTAGGGCAATTCTTTCTACACGAAACAAAACTATCGCTAAAACGCGATACGAACCGGTTCAGAACTCATAAGGTGCCAGTACACAAATCAAGTATCGACAACTAATAAGGCAGCGCGAGCAAATTTTTGGTGCGAATTAAATGTAGATCTGATTACGTGCCTGCGTTTCCTGATTTCTGTTTCGGGTAAAAATGTAAATAAATGATGTAAACGTGTAGATAATATAAAGAACATTAGGAATAAGTTTTTTGTTTGGAAGAGCTGTTATTGGCTCGATTTATCGATGGGATCGATAAGTTTTAAAATACTACTAGTATTCTAAATAGTGTATCTGTAATGGAAATAAGTCTTTTCCATAAGTTATCTGGCAAGAGGGGTTCCGCAGAACAAAACGAAAAAGTTTTGATCTAAGCTGATTAAACAACCTAAGGATACTTTTTAGCAAGACTTGGGTGAATGAAGCCTTACTAAATGACATCACCCAAATTGAAACATTTCCAAAAATCATCACTAATTGTTGTGATTTCTTTCACGAAAGTTGTTAGTAGTCATTGCTTGATACGCGTTGTCCATACGCCATGGTATCGTTATTTTTATTAGTTTTTCGCAACTGGCTGAAATAAATATTGCATATCATTTGGAACATTTACTTCATCCGATTCATAACTATGAGGCGAGTTAAATACCGATTTGCGCTTAACAAATTCTGTGATTTCCAGATAGTGTTGTTTACAAATGGACACATGTTAAGTAATTGTTGCTTTGATTGTTCAGATGAGCGTCGCAGCAATGGCAACAGAGAGGAAGATTCGTCGCCGCGAAGACCTCACCGATACCACTACATCTTCATCGAATTCATTTTTGTTCTAAATTAAAAAGCATGCCAACAACGGGTCAGAGAAAGGAAACGAGTTCTACCACGGCTGTATCAAGGAAACTGATGTTGGCTCGGTTGAAGGCTTCAGTTGCTGTTTCTGTTGTCCTGGTAGACTCGCTTGGAGCCAGGCTACATTTCGTCTGGGATAGCATACCTAACCGAAGTCAAAAATACTAGTCACGAGTTCATCTTCTCCTTAAAACTGTTTTTTAATAGCGCATGTGGTCAGTGCCTTTCCCACTATGTCCTCCGTATTTCGGTAATTCGCCGTTCATGTATCACCTATTTTTGTTCAGGTGCCACATCTAATCTCAGGGTAGAGTATCTTCATTTAGCTTAGCAAGTCGTTTCAAGAGTGGCAAATGATATTCAAAAATTTCAATCACAGCTATGCTAAATGATTATTAAAGGCTAACGTGCAAAATAAATGGTGTTCGATACTATATTAATAGGAATATTCATTGAAAGTAATAACTCATGCAGCAATAAGGTACAGTTTTCAAGGCCGATGTTTGTATAGGAGTCATTTTGTCGAATTTATTTACCGTGGAACCATATACTGTAGCTGAGAAGACGTTTGTTAGTTAATTGGGGAAAATTAAACGTTTGAACATGATCTATTGAGTGTCTAACATGGCTAACAAGAAGCAATCATTTTCAGAAAGTATTTTTTAGTTTACGCGCCGGTCGTGGAAAAAAGTTAGATTCTGCTGTTTATCATTCATCCTTTAGCCATTAAGGAATGGCATTCCTTATCCATTTGATTCTTCCGCTTTGTCCATCCTGCTTTGCTTGCTAATCTCCGTTCACTTTTACCTGTTTGATTTTTACCTGTCCCGCGAAACGGCGTAAAGGAGCGCCAGTAACTCTAAACCGTGGAGTTCCTAATGCCAATCTCGCAAGTTAATTACGACTTGACAACGACTTTCTTCTTGCGAATTTTGAGATTAATCATAATTAGGTCGCAGCTACGTAATAGCGTCTTTGCAGAGCCAAGTCCCTTGCAAATCACTTTCAGGCTAGACCTGTTTACTGAAAAGCGTTTTTTTCAGAGCATTTTTTTTACGTTCTACGTTTCATGCGATTGACTGGATTTGTTAGGCTGCAGTGGATAACATTTAGAAGCAAGTATAGTAGAAAACAAGCCTGTATGGTGTGCTAGATTCTTGGCTAAAAATTAATGAACTATTTTATTTCTAGTAGCCGGAATAGAAATCAAGTGACATCACTCCATACAAGATTCAACTCATTCTTGCTCATGTCAACTGACCGTTGCCGGGAAATGTAACACACCTAATCACATTTGATGAGTCCTCTTTTATTTGTATGTATCAGACTGTTCCTAAGTCATAACACTTGACCTTCGTGTGTACTTTTATTCAAGACGGTCCTTGAATACCGCACATTTTATGCCAGAGCTCCTAAAAATAGAGTATAGGATCATTTTTATCTTCTCTTCTGCAAAGTCCACAGCGTGTCTGGACCGACTGTGTTGGAGGTTGCTACGTTGTAGTTGTAGCGAATCAGCAAATCTAACACTTCGACCGGAGACTTGCGGATGTCAACCAGTGAGAACGAGTCCCTGTTACTGATTTCGGGAAATACCTGTTTAAAACGACAATTAGTGTATGCTACCTGTTCGAATATATAGTTTCAGTAGAACTTGCCTTATCATTTTAGTGAGTACAGCCGCATTGAGACATATGACTCCTATCTGACGGTTCCTGCGACAGTTATATTTAAACTGATCTAACGCAGTCAAAAAATGTGACCGCCATAATTCTAAACTAGATGGATCTCTGGGATGGTCATACCTCTGTGATGGTTTCGTCGATTTGTTTAATGTATCTCCAGTCTCCTCGAATGATACACGTATTATCAGTGTATTTTCCTGTCACTAACACCGTTGCCGACGTCTTCAGTGTGAATAAGGCCAACCCTAATGGGAGCCACGCTATCGTAGGACTTCTCATGTTAACTGGGATTAACAGTTCCTGGACCCTGGGCGATCTGTGTGTGCGCGCGATGAAAAAACCAGATACGCCTTTTTATAGCGACGCAGGGAAAGCGTTTGATTGGATGACCGGGTACGTTCTGTACCAAGTATTTAAAAGCATATGCCATAACTTGTGTACCAAAACTCACCAATACTTCACTGACAAAACAATTATGAACTATTGTTTTATTAGAAACAGCACAGTATATTTCCATGTCTACTCTTATTTCAGGAGCAAAATAATTTTCATTAGTTTATGCCATACTCTACAAAAAAAGCTGCCTGCAGTTTTTCTCACAGAGCATTACTGTAGTCAACGAAAATCTCTACTGACGGTCGACACCCATTTGGTCCAGTAAGCAACATTTTAAACAAGCTCTGCGCTTTCGAGCATATGGACCGTTAGTTTGATTCCCATGCGAAATTATCTATTTTCAAGCAAGACAGCGTCACCACTATTACGTCATTGTTGTGTCGGTTTCTACACACTTTGTATAGGCTGAACCTCTTCTGGGGTGTTTTAAGGCGTTGGAATATAGTTCTGTTCAATCCAATCTAATTTCTAGGAGTATACTTTGTGGTACAGTGGTGCGCGGCAAATATGGAAAGGATGATAGGCATCCTATCTTGACGTGGACAACAAATATTGGATAAAACAGGTTTCACATTACTGCTGTGTATAAGCTTCTAAAGGACGTATGAAGCACAGTAACAAACAACGAAAGTTAATGTTTAGACTGGACGCAACCACTTTTTTACATTATAAGGAAACTAATTCAGGGAATAAGGTCAACAATTACCAGCTAATTTTATTTTGATACTCCCGATTTAATCACGAATGAACCATAGCAGCCCTTATACGGTAATGAACGATGGGTAGCGGGCTTGCGCCACACTTATTAGAATATGAATACTTACCCTACTTCCGATTAAGTAAACGCAACAAACAAGCACATGGTTGATAGGCTTTATAAGAGTTAGGGTTAATTAAGTGGTGCAAAGTGGTGTGCTGCTTTTGGCTTTAACTAATAAATAGAAGAAATTTCAGTCATAGCCAAATAATTAAATTCTCGAAATTTGAATGTCGTTATAACTTAAGTGAATATTCTGTACTCACAAAATAAGCGTTTTTGTTATACATTTGTGATTTTTTGAACATAACTTCCGTTCCTGATCTAGCATCTATTATCCCCGGGTAAGTCATCTGACAGTTGCTATGAGTTGGTAAGAGAACCGCAACCGGGAAGCAACCGAGGTTGGCTTTTCGATGTGAAACTTGTGTTGCTATGCACTTATAAAGCCTAATGACTGTTTTTGCTGTGGAAGCACCGGCTTCAAGATATTTAACATTGCTTCCTTCACTTATGAGGGTATCTCTGAGTTATAAGAGTGCATCTGGCGGACTGCCCCGAATTTAATACCGAAACATAGATTACTTCTCACAGGAAATTTAATTCAGGGCTAATAATTCAATAATAGCTAATAATTTTAATATTAATAATAAAGGGCTAATAATAATAATAAAATAATAATAAAGGGCTAATAATTTTAATTCAGAGAGCCAAACTGAAACAATCACTTGTGATTTTTCCTTTCCAGAGTGCTCAGAAGTCAATATGTGATATGTTGATGAAAAGAAAATAATTATTACATGATTAAATATTTCAATTTCTAGCCCATTTCTTATCGAAACTCATCTATCTTCGTTAATACCTAGTAGAAATCAGGTTATTCAATTTTGTAGAGTAGCACATAGTAGCATAAGTTTCATGTCAAAATGCCACATTCCACCCGCGACCTTTCCTTGTAAGTAGCTTGATGTAGAGTTTGCTACTTTTAACTTCGCTAGTGAAACCTGCCCATTGTGTACTTTGGTAGCCTGTTTAAGTTCTATGTGGTACCTAATTTATTAAGGTGCATAGTTAGAAGCAATTTCAAACAAGTTTGGGACGCTAGTGATAACAAGTCATGCGCAGACACCTATTATGCCTATTAAGTTAAGTCTTTTATTAAGTCTATTAAGTAAGTTAAGTCTATTAAGTCTTTAAATAATTGACTGACCTACACGCGGGAACAACTTTGACCGAGCCGGACAACGGATCTTGGGAGATACTAATAATAGGGGCTACTGTGTCTTACTAAGCAACGCTAGTTGACTCCATGGTACGGTTTTTAAAGATTTAAAAACCTCTAGATTTAGAAATATCTAAACGTGGTTAACTCACTTGTGGAGCTGGAAGTCACAAGTCGGCTTACCAATTCTCTACGGGCTATTTAATGGGTCATGGCCGCCTAACTTGACAATAGCCACTAATCGATTAAGACAGCGTACAAGCATACACTAGCATACCAATGAAGACTAAAAGCCGTCAAAACAACCGGTCAAAAATGAATACAAAGCCTTAGTAGGTAGTAGTAATACATTAACACGTTCTGTTACACAACGTAAACCAGTCAAAATATAAAAGTTTATTCACAATGGCCTTGAATGGTCTAGAAGTTAGATCATGTAGACGCCAATGTGGGTAACTCCTATTTCAAATGTACTATGTAATATATACAGGTGATGTACAATGAATGTGGGACAGAACATACACGGACTGAGAGAGGCGTTGTGTTTGTAGATTTTGGGAAATTTCTAACCATGTAATTAAACATTGAAATAGAGGCCAGAAGAAACAAGTGTACTGGACTGTTGGAAACAACTACGATGTTCTTAGCATTGTTGGCACCAACCAGGTAATGATAATTCGTGTTGAAATATGAAGGAGTCTTCTCTAAATATGATATTGTTAACCTTTTCCTTCTTAAATGTGTATTTCAGTCTGATTTTACTGAATTGATCCTATCATTGATCTCTATTTAAATTATAGAAAGCGTGCAGGAAGTTGCATTTGGCCTTCAATTTAATATAATAGAACGACTGTTTGTCATTTTAAGTCTAAATCTATGAGGCGTTCTTCGTAGAATCTGTCCGATGTGTTAAGTGAATGGAGTGACTAAATGCTAATTTTTAAGCGACTGAATTTGGCGTAGTGACGTGAACGTATTTTGATTAATTTAACTCCGATACCCAGCATCCATCGAATTGTGGCGGTACGTAGGTTTGAGTTTAATGCATCTAACCCATATGATCTGCTAATCTTTTATTGCCTCAATGTTATTCTTCCTTTGAGTTAGCGTGATAAGCAAACTTTAAGATAGTCAATTTTGTTATCTGACTGAGATGGGCATTAACTTATTTATTTACTGGAGAATGCAAAACGAATTATTGAAAGTTTCTTTCAACTTGTCAGTCGTTACTTGAGAAAACGACGCCTTCAAGGATTATTGTTCTGTGTAATATCTAGTGTAGCACAGGTCTATGGAGAATCAAATTAATGAATATTAGCGTGCATCAATCAAATTGACTCTTTGGAGGTCTTAAAGACAGCTAGTAAAGACGCTTATTGAACCTATAACAATAAGATAAGCTGAACAGCTTTAAGCTTGTTCAAGTTTTTACCTAAGATGGGTTTGCTATCTTTTTGCCATTCGTCGAACGTCGCGTGATACAGCAAAACTGCTGAAGTGTCATGAGTAATAACTCTTGAATAAGAAAAGGTTCTCTGATTCTAAACGCACTTCGTAACGCGGAAAACCTGTACGATATGAAACGTATCATCGCGAAGTGGCGTCTTTGAAATTCACGTCACTTCTGAGTCATCGTATGGTAGTAACTTCTCGGAAAAAATTATTGAGTCCCACAATGTCATAGTATAGAAAGCCACACAAAAGTACCCATGTGAATTTAAGCTAAAGCTCTATCAACAAGAAAAAGTACTAGTGATTTGAGTGCTTTTGCTTCATTTAAGATTGATTTGTACATGTATAATAATATTATAAAAAGAACTCGCGTTTTGAAAATTTCCGCCCACTAACGCTTAACAGTAGTTTTTTGTATTCAATTCTGTAGCATTTTCCAGATGGCCGCCTTTATGTTTGGGTACTATCGAGTCATCCGGATAAGCTTCCGTTTAGCGGAGAGAATGCGCAAACGTGACTGTGAACACATTGTGTCTTGCAAAAAGATACGAATAAGTGAGAATATATAGCTAAGGATTACTAGTGCCAAAAAATCATTTCCGGTATTACGTAGCGGGGAAGTCACGTCAGGTTTCGGCATATAAATCCTTACTTGGCAGAAACTTGTGAATTTCAACGCAATTTGTTTCTTTCAAAAATTAGCCAGCAATGCCGTAGGACATGGTTGTTGTTGTAAAGTCTACACATTGTAGTAGAACAGTCGACAGAGTGGAGGTTTGGTGACGCCTCACTTCAAAATGACAACTTTCAAGGGAGTGCAACGGCTTACTCAACAGTCGGCAAATACGAGGCCGGCTTCATTACACTAATTTGTATTGTACACTAATAACTAATAAAATTACACTACACTAACTACATTATGATGGGTTTTAGGATCAATAATAATTATTTGGTTAAATAAAATCGACTGGATTTTTTGACCGGACTTTTTTTGCCATTCATAATCTTCACTATTGCGTTGTTGACCCTATAAAGACAATTGTCTAAAGCAAAATCATTTCTAGGGTCAAGAATTGCTGGTCTTAACTTACATCCATTCAGGTCTTAACTTCCATGAGTTGTACGGATTCATCACGAGGTTCGTATCTGGCAAGCAATAGCAGCTTTTTATACGAGTCTGCAATTTATCCAAGCAACTTTCTACAACCACAAAAATATTTACATTGCTGTTATCTGGCATGAGTCTCATCCTCATCAAATTCCTTGAACATGACAATTGTGTGTTCATCGCAGTGCGTAAATCTTGTAAGCGCCATTGCTGCACCTTTTTAAGTAACTGTGCGTATCGACCTATAACGTACCGGCCGAGCGAGGAGGCACCGAGGGAACCAGAGGAGCGCGGGAATAAAACTCAACTAGCAACAGAGAAATAGCCAGAGATGTTTGGAGACTTCTAGTAGAGACTAGTCAAACCCAAGGGCACTCAAGGTGAGCAATTAAAATCGAAACTAATAACAAAAATAAAACAAATAAGGAAAAAGCAGTACGCTGACGAAATTTCTGTTACTCGGATTATAAGTATGCATACACACGTATACCCTGTTAAGGTATTAGAAATTTGGAAAAATTTACTTTGATGGTATATTTCAGACGTACGTGCGTTATTACCCCCAGAGTATCCATGTGAGGTTTAATATGACCCTTTGTCAATCCAAGAAGTAGATCTAGTTATGTTATGCTGAAAGGATTCTAACACTTATATTCTTTTATCGCGCACCCACTTATTCCCCCTCCCCTGATTAATTTACCAACGTTTTTATCTATATGACAATCTAGTTAGGCCGCCTTTAGGCGCTCAATATCAGCACCGGTCACTGCGGACGTTAATAAACTAAAGGTAATTAAAGGGCTTCTTTCAGTCAAGTGTACTTTCAACAAAAAAGAAGTACGAGACAGAATGCTTTGAATATTTTGTGTAAATTTGCCGCTGAACCCTCTTGTGGCAATATAATGAGTTTTGATCGCTCTAGATGACGTTGCTGAAGATCGGGCATGATCTGCTGCGCTCGGCGATTCAAAAACAACGAATCTCGCCATTCCGCAACGTCGTAGCCGCCAAGATGGAATCTGAGACTGTAAACGCAAACGCAGAGGTCGACGAAGATTTGGTGCCGGCACCGCATATCTCACACGTAGATCGCATCAACGACACAACTCTTTGTGTCAGTTTTTCTGATAACACGCGTTGCAACTTTAACACTGTTTGGGTACGCTGCTTAACTTTTTAAAATGTTCACTATGCTTAATTTGTGGTCTCGATAGAACAAGTATTATAAAAAAAAAGGAGGCTTACATTGTATTGTCATATCAGGTTTATGGTTTTAAATGCTGAGTTGCCCACAAGTGCCACTGGAAGTTATAAACATATTGGCCACTTCCAAAAGCCAATCTCAGCTTGTAATACATTGTAATTAATTGTAATATCCTCTACGTAGGAAATAAGATAACAATTTATTCTAATCGGAAGAACACCCAAAAAATGTCGAAGATTAAATCTATAACTTACTTGACATGTCTTTAAACGGCCGACATGGCGTGAGGTGTATCCGCATAACTAATTTATATCACGAAAATTATATGTCTGCCAAACCCACACACTTAATATATCACGTATATATTTATGCTACTGCGTCTAACAGCATTTCTGCACAAAGGTGACGAAATCAGCGTGATCAAAAAGAAACTTGATAGGTTATCAAAGTAGCGTGCACACTTGATTAACATTTCCATCTCTAATAATCCTGTCATTAATATATGAGTTATCATATACTGCCGTTCTGTTATTTAATACCCCAACTTCAGGCAATACCATCTTCATTGGAGTGGATTAACGCCACGTGTCATGCGCTCAAAATAAATCTGATTACTACTTCGTTTTTTTCACTTTACAGTGCAATCCGCCGGGGCTGTGAACGGACACCCTCATAGAGTGTCTCAAAGCAAGTTTCTATTCTTCTTTGAAAGTGTCTAGTTTATAGGTTTTTGGCCTTTTATTGTGACCTTTACCTATTTCTAAATAGCTGCTGGGCATAAGTTACTTAAGGATAATCTGCTAACACCCACATACTTTCTTAATCCAATGATTGTGCGATTGTTGTGAAACTCACTTTTAAAGGCTATTCGCTTTTTTCACGACAATATGTATTCTAGTCCTACCGGTTACAGCCGGGAGCAGGGTAACTGATTTTCACACCGTGAACGAGTTTTCAGCCTTTAAGTGGCATGCGAGACTTAAGTCGTCATAATAATCTTTGATACAGGTTGCTGGCAATAATGCGATAACGTTCCTGCTCTACACCGGCCTTTGCTGGTGAGCCCAACGTGGAAGCGATACCAGATAATTGCTTAAGATTGCAGCAAAATAAGAGCGCCAATGATTGTTTAGACACTGGCAGATATCGACTGGTAATGGCCTTTCAAGCATAATCGCCTAGATAAAAGAAGTGACTTTTTTGTACATTGAAAAACTCCATTTGTAAGCAACCTAAAATATAGAGCCACTGAGGCATTATTAAAGCGGCGTCTCCATGCACAATGATAAGTTGCCGCCATAACTTAGAATCG
>MNPL01017409.1:1439-27714 GCA_002081605.1 Tropilaelaps mercedesae | reverse complement strand
GCCTTCGCCGTACCAACATTTCTCGACGTTCGACCAGATGGAGCGCTCGATTGCGGCCAATGCTCAGGACGGCAACGGCGACGCTCCAGGAACTCGGCCGTATAGCGAACACAATGGCGGCCAGAATCACCACAATCACAACCACAACCACAATCACGCCGTACCCGACAAAGTTCCGGCTCTAACGTTTGGCGGAGTTTTAATCGTGGTCGCTCTCTCATTTCACTCCGTGTTCGAGGTAGGCTCAACAGTAGTCGACGACAAACTCCTACATACAACCACACTGACACTAATAACACTCACTAATAACAACAAAAGTTGAATAAACACACACACGCGCGCAACGAGTGTGTGTGGATTGTTGCTTGACTCGTCGATTTGGTCAATGTCCTCATCTAGTGAAGTGTAGGACGTCATCATCCAGCGGATTCGGCGATTGCGCGGATTGGGTTACCATTTCGATCGTCAACCTGGACTACGGCCGGTGATTGGGGTTCTTTTTCGTTTATGTTTCGAAGTCGTTCAATCGACACCGACCTAATCGATAGGCAAATGTTGCGGTAGGAACTCTCAACGAGTGGCTGTCGCGTATTCAAGTGACGATTGCCATAGCATCAGCGACGAACGGATCGTCTGGGATGGGTCGAACTGGGACGGCAACGTTGACAGCGGTGATCGCTTGCCGACCCGTGGGTCTGGTCGAACGTTCTCGGACTTCAACGTTCGGAACCGTCCGACCTGCTCGATCCGTCACTTCAAGGTTCCGGACGCGTCGTTCGCTAGAGTTGACCCGAGCATTTCTTTAAAATGTCTTTCTAGAGTCAAGCCGCGGTCCAAAAGGGGTTCCTAAAAAGCCGGCAGACGCGTCGCCGACCCCAAAACTCGACGACGCGTTTCCGACAGAGTTAGCATTGCCTGTATAGCAAACGGCCAGCTTTTGTCATCGTTGAACGTCTTGGCACGATAGCGTCTGTGCATTGTTAACAAATTGTCTATGACATTTTCTGTGCTTCTGTTTAGGGTCTCTCCTTGGGACTGCAGTCGTCGGCGTCCAAGACGTGGATTATGTTGTTAGCGATCGCATTGCACAAACTGGTCATCTCGTTTGTGCTCGGCTTCGAGCTGTGCACGTCGGGCGTGAAGAAGGTCAGTGTCAGGTCGGGTTTGAGTCAATTCTTCGTCGTTACGCACGTCAATGAGGACGTCAGCTCCTTGAAGGTAATGGAGAGTGTGTGTGTGTGTGTGTGTGCGCTAACATTTTGTGGGTTTTTGTGCGTCTTCTTCTGCGTGCTTCTCGTATGCGGCTGGTGCACCGGACAACTTTGCGATTAGTCGGCTGTATTGGTGTACGTGGTGATCTTCAGCGTCATGTCCCCATTCGGGGCATTTATGGGTATTATGACACAACACCACTTTGAAGAGACGTTGGTTGTCACTGTTCTGAACGGAATCGCTGCCGGGACGCTGCTTTACGTGACCTTCTTCGAGGTAGGCGTAATTCTGTCTTTCTGACGTTCTATTGTACGAAACAGTACAGGATGACCTGTCCAGCTGTGGCGCATGTCTTGCACTTCCGTTCTTACCACAGCGTTTTCCGACTGGCCGGCGTTTCCGCCATCGTTGCAGGTTCTGCAGAAGCAGAAGAATTTGTCGCTGCACGGCATGTTCCAGCTGACCGCTGTCATACTCGGCTTCAGTCTGATGCTCGCGCTCGAGCTGATGCTGCCGCATTCGCACCAGGCGCACGAGGACGTCGACCACCACCACCACTGACAACAGCCTGACCGTTGACAGCGTCGACCAGACAGCGGCCGACGTCGTTCTGGGCGGCGTCATCCGTCGTGCCGAAGAATGCTTCGTCCGAAGAGAATTCTTCGTTCGACTTGTGCTCGCGCTGCTCAGGCTGTCGTTGCGCTCGATATGGTGCTACAATTCCACGTCCCAGCGCTGCGTGGTCCACGCGCCGGGGGACGCTCACCCGGTCCGGTTAAACAGAAGACCGGACGGCTGGGGGTAACTGGGGGTCGCTGATACTATGTTCGATTACTGTAAATTACAATAGAGTATTGAAGAAGTTAGGTACACACTCCCGGCGACGGCCGGTCAGTATAATGGGAGCTCGTTCACGAGGACGAGTCCGACGTGATGGAACGGCTGATGCCTCAGGAATATCCATGGAGCCCTCGGGGGTCGTCACACGGTTCCAGACAGCGCGAAAGGTGGCCATGTTTTCTGTATAATATGTGTAAACTAAATAGCGGGAACGTCGATGTAGTGTCGGAACGCACACGGCTCCGCACTTTGTACACGGCCCGAGATAAACATGAGTGACGGTAACGTCTGCGGGAAACTGAACGATTCGAACGGCAGCGAGTTTGCCCCTGTTGAGTATCGCATCTATCCAGGTGAATAGTTCAGATAGCTGAAAGTTGGATGGGGGGCAAATGATTTTGTTACTATTTCGCGGGCGCGAGGGCCGGAATAAAGGCAGAGTCCTGTAAACAACAGGGCCTAGATCGCCCCAGCTCACGATGGCCGCGGCGGATAGATGCGCGAATTGGAAGACGCAGTTTGCGTCACCGCCGGATCTCGTGCGCAATTTCCTTAGAAGCAAATCGAGTATCGGAACGAGGACATAGCAGTCTAAACGTGGCTGAAAACCAATCAATACCTACCCGATGAAAAAATTTACCTCTAGGTGAGTACATAATAGATTATAACATGACGAGGGGATCAACATGACAGCGGTTTGGCTTGAGGGGATTGCGATTTTAACTGAGTAGTGCAGAGAGGCCATGAGAATCGTACAAGCCGTGAGGATCTATGTTGATATTTTTTAGAATGTGAGAGACGTCCTACGATTCTGCTCATTCTCGTAAGCGGATTATATAGTTACATCTGGTTGGTCCGTTACACTATGATTATTATTATTATTATTATTATGATTAATAACTATAACAACACTGCTTCTCTTGTCATAGGCAGTTGGCAGGTTGGCTTCTAAATAGAACTCAGACGAATTCTGTTTCATATCAGTTTAACCAACACAAATACACGCAAACTGGGGTCCATATTGTCAGTATGCTGGCGGAGAGGCAACATTAATTCCGCCGCCATGAATTGATGTAAATACAGCTGAATACACTGACGTTCTTTGTTTTTATTTCTTGGCTAGCCCAAAGTCCTGGCCAATCGCAACGATGCCCACATAGGAATTCATTACAGAAGGACCCGACCGAGAGGTTGTACCTGCGTCAACATGAGCAGATAGATTTCTCGCACAGTCACCTTCGCGCCGTCGCTGCGCGACAGTCGGGCAACAACTGGTAGAACTCAGCGAGCCGTTAACACAACGACGCGCGAGTCAGACGCGCGAATTGGGAGGGTCTTCCCCGATGACAGACGGCCGCCCCGCGCGGAACGGTGCTCCAGGACGGCGCTCGAGCCGCGGCCTGTACGAGTCAACGGAAAACGTAACAACAACAACACATCGGGGTTAGCCGACGCGTCTAACGTCAGCCGCAGTCCCGCCGAGTGACGTTTGACTTCAGTGAGAAGTCGATATGACGCGCGAACTAGACGGCGCTTCGGGGAACAGCTGATCCGGGTTTCGCGCGACCGAGCCGCGGTCAGGCTCCGGGGGAGCGTCGCACACGACGTGCGTATCCATTGACCGAGTTCCGGTGCCCACCAGATGCCAACAGAGGTCCTATAGTGGAATCGTCAAATGCGCTAAGGGCGGAGTTTGAAGTCGTGACGGGGTGGGCCGTCGATTAACCTGTCCGGCACGGATGGACGGTGCCCCGATGTAGGCGCTACCCAGGAGCGACGACCGCCCCTGCTCCAGTTGAGCACGCTCACGCTGCGGCGATTCTTCCAGCCGATGTCTGGAGACACCCGAAGTGTCAAGCTGTCGACTTCGTGAGAGTGAAGACTACGAACATCATTTTTAGTCAGTTAAAGGGAGATAGAGACAGAGAGAACAGCTGGGCTAATGAGGGAGGGGGTTCGGTGTTGTTGTTGTGCGCTGGCTGTTAGCCGACGCCGGCGACAAAAACGTCCCCGTACACGAATCTCGGCGTCGCGCGGCGTCAACAGCTAACGCCAATGGCCGGCATTTGCCAGCGACCCGCCCGCACCCGACATGAGGCCGAACCGAATTTACGCTGCGCACGTTATCGAACGCACGATGAAGTTGCGGGATGGCTGCGGGAGAGATGCTGCTCCACATCTGTGTGGCTCGTAACAGAAAATCATATGCCAGCCAGTTCCGTTGCACATCGACGGCCGTAACCGAACGGCGGACGCGATTGTCCGCCGGTAGAGTTGACGCCAGCCGTGCAATCGGATGGCAGACCACGCGACAGCAGCCGTCATCGACTGGAGCTGGATTTCCGCATCGTGGACTGGTCGCCGTAGAGAGTCTGTGCCAGGTTTGCCTGACGCACACCGCACGGCTCCCTACGCCCGCTAAAGACTCGGCCTCATCTAATGGAGACTGCGCATTTAGCACGACATCGTGCAACGAAATGCGCTCATTCACCCACCTGATCAGACTAAGCCGCCGTTGTACGACGAGCAGATTCGCTATGACACATTCCTACATACACGCCCGTTCAGACTCACTGACCTCACGCTTGTGCGTGAAACACGTTGTAAGCAACGCGTTCACGCGTTTCGAAAACAGATTCGTCGAACTGTTTGTTTCTTTTGTGGGGAAAAGAAGCCTTCAACGACGCTTCAGTGACGCTTGACGCGCGGTTCGGTTGTCTGAGAGTGGCCCACGCACTACTGCGCCGTCATACGTTTGTTTACAAACGCCCATCTCTGATCAGAATATCGCCTGTCTCCTGAATGAGAGAATGTCATATTTGTCTAGCTACGAGTATACATTGATTTTTGGGCACTGCGTTTAATCAAGGATGTTGGCAAGTTGATGATTAATCAGTAGGGTATATATATATATATATATATATAACTTTGCGGTGTGGAAAACCTCTCTGAGTGAGGTGTCGCTATTGCGAAATACAAGCGAGTCACCCGATTTATTTAGATACGTTGATGATGGTAACAAAGAAAATAACAAAGAACTCGCACCAGACCAAAATACATTGTCCAAAGTATGCGTTGTGTTACATATGGGGAGGAATTTCTTACTAGTATTATTATTATGACGATTTTATTACGATTACTACTCGTACTATTGATTAGTACGCACGTTCATATCATCAGACGATTTCGACGGCAATCGTTGAGGCGGATTCAGCCAGAAATGTGGGTGTCTTGCGCTATATCCAACACCTGACCTAGTTTTTTAGGTTCTCTTTAGACGACGATGTGTCCCACCGTTCTTCGGTTCCGGTGAGAAGGTCCCGCGACTTGTCCAATCGACTTAGAAACGGGTATATTTGGAAAAGGAAAAATATTAACAATAGACAACAACAGCAACAACAATAACATTAACAGTACAAATTCAACAGCCTGATCATTACACGAAAGATTTACTCGTGATTGCCCTCTACGAGTGGCGTCTAATGTCAGTGTGAAACAGAAATACGAAATAAAAGTGTCTCGTTTCGTCAAGCGGTGGAACGCTTGCGGCCAGGTGACTTCTGTCACGTTTGAGCACCATTTTGGTAATATGACACACAGAGTGGTCATGGTATTGCGAACCCGTCAGACCCTTCTGAAGTCTAGACGGGACGTCACGTTGGACCGATTGCGTCATAGCCCAACGGAAAGTCTATACTGAGACCGACAGTTTTAAGCCATATACTCACGTCTTGGCCCCGTTTAACTGTAGCTCCAACGGAGGTCCCTGGATGGAACATTTTCAAACTGGGGAAACAGTTTTTGCCGCCCCCGCCGCCCCCGCCGCTGAAAAAAGCCAGACGCTGAAATGTCGAATTCGTGTAAAATCACTGAGTAGTGACGAAAAATCCGGGAAGTGCCTATCCGAGACACATGCCCACATCACATTCCCTGAAATCCCCAATTCTAAATGGAAAAAACCAAAGTCTGGAACGCGGCTATGTTGAGTGAACGCAGACTCCCACAGTTACTCATCCTCCATGAAGCCGGGAGATAGACGCGCGTCAGGAGTGCGCACGGCGGGTGCTACTTCACACGACTGGTTCACTGTAAATAGAAAACACTGTCGATGAAACGTTGAACGTGACCCCGTGTTTGATTTCATCTGAGCAAAATAATGCGATGACGAAACTAATTGCCGAGCGCTGAGACGTTGGACCGATGCAGTCCAATGTCCTGGCGAACCCATCAGCAAACTAAGACAAACACCCCAACCGTCCGTACGGACGCTGCTCGCGTCGGATGCTCGACGTGACCTCCTTATGGCGAACGTGGGTGAACGTGTACCGATCCAAAAGCTCTACCCCACTTCCGGTCGGAAACCGACGCCGGCACGATACGAGTCGAGTGCGTACCTCACACGGACGTCCGATGTCATCACGATAGCCAGATGGTAGAGGAAGAACGGGTGAAGAGTCGGACGAGGACCAGTAGGGTCGAGCGTCTGAAGTACTGAAGAATGGACAACGGACGCTGTTGGACGTATTTGCCTAATCGTGATCATCGATCCGGCGAACGCGCGCGTCTTCAAACCGAGCTGGGCCCATGGCGGGCTGGTTGACGCGACGAAGAGGAGGTTCTCGTTCGTCAGACGCAGACACGTACGCACAGCTGAGATCGTAAGTATATCTCGCACTTGTGAGAGGGTTACGCGTCCAGGACGCTGAGCAGTTGGTTCGTCGCATACAGAGGGAAAAAGGAACGGGGGAAGGGAGCAAAACGGTAGTATCCTGTCGGGAATCAAGATGCAGCAGACGTGTTACTGCATACTCATGCAGAGATACAGGCCAACGCACCGTCGCATGTGAACAGCCGTGCGTCTGTCGAACGAAAACACGAAAGAACTCCACAGACCGCAGAACAGAGGGGGTGTGTGTGTGTGTGTGTGTGTGTATAATATGGAACAAACGAAATGAACGTTGCTAATCACGAGGGACGTAAATAGATTATATAGATACACATATATTGACTATATATAAATTTAAAGTACATAAAATGGAACTTTACATTTATAAATAAAGTAAATAAATACCAGCAAGGTAAAAACAAGTACCTTATGCGTATTTTCTTTGGACTGGATTAGCTAGGGTATATCAATGCTACGAGTTCTGTTTAGTGGTGGCCGCCAAATTTGTTTTCCACTAAAAGATTCTCTTAGGCGGGGCAGACGAACAGAACTGTCGTTTGCAGGTCCGCGGGCGGTTATTGTATTCGCATGTCTGTCCGTCAATCTAACAGTCCACTTTTCCGTAGCAAATGCGATCGTATATCAGCTCGTTCTATAACCAATTGAGCAACATTTTTACATTTCGTCTATATGAAATTTCTGTCCCTCTATGCGTACTTTGACAGAAATATGAGTCCTTAGGACACACAACCGTTTCGCGTCACGTAGAGGTAAGCGATTTCACTCCTAGTACGCGCAAACACTCGTTTTCACCGATCACTGCCGTATTGCGGAAACAATGCTTTTCAAGGACGTGCCGAATCGTGACGGATAACGGACACATTTTTCATTTTTTACGTCTCATTTTCGTTTTCTACGTTTCATTTTAAACGTCGTAAACGCAAATGCTAACCCGTTGAGAACCGCCTTTTCCTTAGTATCAGATATATATAGATATGTAGATATATATATATATACATATATGTATATGAATGTCTGACGCGCTCGGAGGTAAAGATATTAGCAAAAATCTGCAGCAAAACGTAATTTGTCATCACTTTTCACCAGGTATTGTCCTCTACTGATCTGAATTTTTCTCTGACCCGCACCCCAGAAACAAGTCATTTTGTATTTTTTGAGCATTCTTCAGTCATTTCCTTCTGATCAGTTCAGACATTCGGGCTCATAAGTCCAAAGTAGGCATTCCGACCGGTTGCCCGCCTCGTCGCTAACAGCCGTCTAATGGCCTAATTAGAATTTGCGCCAATATTCTGCGATGCCGTCTGTCACAAGGCAGGCAGCATCTGGAAGTGACTCTTCGACAGAAGCAAGGTTAGCTGCATTTCTATGCCCTGTACTATGTCCAATTTTGCTTTGATTGGCAGAAAAAATGCGGCCGATGTAGAATGTATTTGTAGTCACCTCCCGGCCGACGCGCGACTGTCACAGTGTTTTGCAACTTATCCAGCGGCCGCGGTACGGCGCAGTGCCGTGTCGTGATCCGGACGAGGATAAATTTGCATAACTCTTCCTTTTTGCCGTTCATTTCTGGCTCTTTTTGTTACAGAATTTAAACTAGAATGTTTTAGCGATGATTGTTTAGCCCTTCTGCCCGCTAGAAGCGGTCCGCTTCTGTGCACTCGTTGTGGCGCATTTTCTACATTGCGCATTTCGCTTTCTCTTGCCAGCCGCGGCCGGATCTCGTTGGTGCCAATCGCTCACCAGATCGGCTTTCTACGCACGAAAACTTTTTCGGCACACGCCAGCGGCGGCGATGGTGCTCACGTCCGAGTCGTATCACTGACAGCTGCTGATGTCCTTGGTTTTCGGGGTAACGCCCGTCGGCAGCCGCACCACGAATATTCGAGTTTCGAGCCTCGTTGCTCCTGCGGTTGGTCGCTCTGGCGTGAACGAAGCGCGCGGTGAAGATGAGTTCGAAACCGATTTTTCGCATTTGTCCAGTGCGAAGAGTTAAGCAGAAATCTGTATTCAGGATTCCGCTCTTCTTTGGCGGCGTTCGTGTTTTCGTTGACAGATCGTGCCTCGTAAGGAGCGTCCAGCATCGATGCGCGATATAAAAACTGACTGCTTATTAATCCGCCGACAAAAAAAATATACATATATATATTATTTTGGTTCTTCTTTTAATACATATATGAATATATTTTCATGTGTCGATGCCTTAAATACAAAGTTAATTTCGTCTCTCTCTCGTTCACACCTAAGCCCACACGTCGGTGCCTTATAATAGCATTTGCTAAACGTACCCAACCAAACCAGCCTTTTCAGTTGGGCTCATTACCGGGTACACTTGTACCTGGCTATCGCTATTACACTCCACGCACGGTAAGTTTGTCTCGAAGCCTACATGCACTAGAGGATCCTCGCCACGGCAATCGTCGTTGAATAGTTTGCTGTATCTCAGCAGAAGTTGGCTGCGCTCGATCGGGGCCATCCAGTAACGTGACTGCTTTTGCAACTCAGACGAACCGTAGGGTTGCGTAGACTCCTAGATAAGTACTTTGTACATCTGTACCCAGTCGTCTCAAGGACGCTAGGACGAACTTCAGCATTACTTCCGAGACTCGGGCACGCATTACGTTGACAAGACAACGAGTAGCGAAATACGAAGAGCGGACAAATTTACTCGTCTCTGCCGCCAAAGGACCCAGCCGGCGATTTGTTCCGAGCCACTTTGTCACCCGGTGCGAACGCCGTTCGTGGCGTTGTACATTCAACTTCTGCCGTCCAGGGCGAGGAAACGTTTTTTCCCTCCGAAACCGGATTAATTTCTCGCAACGACGAACATAGACCACTTCGGTTATCCCCTGACAAAATAATTAACGCACAGTTAAACATGAGACCTACACGAGTACGAGTGTGTATAATAACAGTAGGGGAGCATGTTAGTGTGTGTGTGTGTGTGTGTGTGTGTGTGCGATATTACCCGTGCCTGCACGAGCTAACAGAAACGGCTGCGTCCAATGACTCACTTAACGTTCTCATCGGCTTGCTAGAAAGTGACAATCACAGCACAACATTACAGTTTATAACATTATTTAATTTATTATTTACTGGTCTAGATATTTAATTCGTGTATTCAGTCAGCACTGTGTTTGGATTTCCGCCCTCGACCCTTTTCAGCCACCAATTTCCTGACAGATTTTCGACGACCTTCGCTAGCTTCCAACTTTGACAGGATTCGCGTCCGTCGTCCGTGTCAGTTCGTGCTGTTTTCCTCGCCGCTTAGATTTAAATTCAGTCAAAATAGTTTCTCTACCTCAGGCCCCTCCGTGTTGCTTCGTACCCATTAGTTCGGTCCCCCTCACGAGAGTTCGAGGCGTACCTAGTCTGTTAAGTGCATTGCCACGGCTTCGTTCCTCGTGCCCCGATCGCGTGACTAAAGACGAGCCAGTTCTGTTCGGGGGTTCGTCATCAGCCATCCATTCGGGTTCTAGCTCGTAAATACACGTCCAAAGAATCCAATTCGATCGTCTTAGTTTCGCGTTCGGCGAAGCCTCCGCGCACGCCTACGCTCGGGCGATCTCGTCGCCGTGACTAAGTACTTGATTGGTGGAAGCAATTTCGCATATTTCGTGAGTGAATCGTGTTCGTGTCTGCTTCGTGCGTCACCAACCGGCGCACTTCCCGCTAATTCAACCTCGATCACTCGCCCTCCACCCCCCCCTTTGCGACTCACTGTCTAACCCGAATGCCTTCTTCGACCTTCTTTTCCACTCTTCCCAGCATTTCGTCTTCTGTACATATACATGACAAGATAATGCAATATCGGCGACTTTGTCGTCAATGTCATCGCCGCTACGATGTATTGTTACACAGAGGCAATGCTGGCCCCGCTGCATCACCCACCTCCCGACCTTGGCCTGTCGGGTATCCTACGCCTGTTTGGCATCAGCTCATCGGACCAATTGTTATTTATACAGACACAATTGCCACGCTCCAGTCGTCAGGAGCTGCTTGTCCTGGCGGTGTCCCGTTAGTGCTGGTAGTGATTTCGGTAGAACTTTGCTTAAGAGCCGTAGGAAGTCGTTATACATGCGCGATGTATCTGGTTAAGTAAAAAACAACCCGGCACTGTGAAGCGTCGCCTGGTACCGTAAACGATGTGGGGCACTGACCGGCGTGGAGACAGGTTAATGCCGAAACGTCCTCAGAGCAGATTGTGAGCACCGGAGAAGGGCGGCGACATCCGATTTACAAGCTCCGAGTCTTGGCGAAAAACGAGACGCCGTGCAGCCAGGATACGACCGCCTCGTTAACGAAAAATCTGACATGAGTGCCGCTTAGACAACATTTCGCAATTTCGGTGAGCGTCGCTTCCCCTAACGGAGGCGGGGAAAGTCGATTGTTTGCGAATGCCGATTCAGGCATTTGTGTCGCTTAACATGTGACTATTGTGAAACATGGCTTGGCCGCGACGTTCGCTTAGAGCCAAAGGTACTTGCCAATAGACATTCAGTCTGTGTGTGCGCGCGCGTGTGTGTGTGTGTGTGTGTGTGTGTGTGTATAGTACGTCGCGACATGTGAGTTGCAGCGAGGCGCATTTGCTGAGTTCATCATCGTCTTCGCAAACGTATAGATTCTTCATCGTATAAATTCAGAGCTATATACTTATGTATGTTCACTTTATTGTGTATATATGTATATATACTGTGTGTTGTGTATATCAAATGCCAGATACAGGACGGTCTTTCACCAAGCGCGAACCGCCCAAAAGTGTTTCGCCATCATTACGTTATTATCATGCCATTATTACATATAACAAATTTACAATTCAATATGTTTATATATATATGTATATATATATATATATATATGTCTGTATGTCTGCGTGTGTGTGTGTGTGTGTGTTTATAAAGGTTTGTATGTAATACACCATGGCCTTCATACGACTTTCTCTTCATATTCCTATCCGTCAATGTCCGCTCTTCAACCGCATTTCAACTACGTATCGTATGTTATAACAGGTATAAAAATGAAGCGAAATATATGCGTAATGCATTTCGCGTGATGATCGACTCCTCTCGCATTTTTTCTTCTTTGCTTATACATATATATATTTATATACTCATCCCTCGTAACACAGCCGCCCACCTCCGTATGTCACTAAATTGCCCACCAGTCTTGCTTGATACATATTTATTGGACTTATACCGATTTACTTGAATACTTTCTCACCCCGTTTTCTCTCCCTCTCCTTTTTTGCTTTATTCCATCTTTACTATATATATATATATATATATATATATGTCCAATGATCATGCTTTGTTTTCACAGGGACTAATTACAAACATTGCTCAACTCAATGGGTGCTCGTCTGCTTGACTGCTCGGACATGTCGTATACGAAGTGATGTCACTTTCAACATGCGCCCCCCACCACCCACCCACCTACCCACCCATTCTGTAACGTTTCTGCTAAGAGGTCGCGCGGCGATCTGCCAGCGTTGTCCCCCTCTTCGGTCGTACTTCAGCTGTACTTCGTCCATACAGTCGTCTGCTCGCCAAGTATCGCTATTCCATGAAGTATTCCATGCGTGTCCGGCGTGACGCTCTAGTCCCTCTTCCATAGCCGTTCGTTCGTTCGCGCTATCCTCACAGTTTTTTTCCAGAGAGGGAGGGAGACAGAAGGGAAGAGAGCGAGCCAGACGGAAATCTCCTATAGAAGACGGATGCCTTTCGCATGCTGGATACGACACACGACGACGCCAACGAAATGGAAACACTCGCCAGGCAAAAAAAAAAAGCCTACACCCTGAGCAAAAAGCGGGCCCGCTTCGTGTACAATATACAGTCGACGCTTGTCCTCGCAGACAAGCAGTTTCCCAGCTATTCTTAGGTACCTATCTCGTTCCCTCGGCATTTCCCCATCGCCCTTTCACTCTATCCCTCCCCTTCCCTACCTCTTTCGCTCTTGCCCTGATTCTTCTTCCCGTCCAGAACTTGCTCCCCAGCGTTGTCCAGAGAGTCACGATTTCACCACTGCGTGAAACGCCTCCACAACGTGGCCTACACGCATCAGGAGATTCTATCGTAGGCGACGTTTCATTGTCACTCATCGGCGAAATATTCGCCATTTTCTCCGATGAGCAGCAGCGCTGTTCAATATGGGCGCAGTGCACCCACCGGCTCACGGTCAGTCGTGGCCACCACCGGGTTAATGGGGACCCAGACGTGTCACAGCGTCAGCATCTCGTGCGTCTGTGACGCTTGTACTCAGCGCGGACACCCGGCTACGATGGCGAAATCGACGAAACCAAAAATGCCCTACCACACTCCGAAAACGTCCCCCGAACGTGCCGATCGGAGAAAGGTGATCTGAACACGGGCGAAACCCCCAACGTGAGCCGGATGCAAGAGGGCAATTCACTAATTTGCCCATAATCCGTTGCCGCTCAAGGAGTACCACACTCATCCTCTAAAGTATCTTGACAGCGAGCAATAGTCAGTAGAGTTCGTTTCCGTCTACATTTTTCCACGGCACGAAATTTTTGCCCCTGCAAAGCGCTGGGGAAACGTCTCTCGTTAGGAATAGCCTGTCGCTATGTTCCAGCCGCATTAGGACGGCAAAAAGGGGAAAAAAAACCAACATCTCTCCGGATACATCCGTCGATTAATACTGTCACTGCAACTACCAGCAATGATATCGCCCTCGCCGTTCCGTTGGATAAGTCCGCACATTCGTACGCGTCACCAGCGCGATTCGCTGCTGAGATTTGGCTGCTGCTGGATCTTCATCGTTCATCTGCTTTCGTCAGCTTCTGCATCTGCACGTTCATCGGCCGGCGGCTCCGTGTTGGCCCGTGGCGCAAGCGTCTGATGATGCAATGGCGTTCGCGCCGGCACCGCCACGGACGCCGGAGGGCCAGCGTTAGTGAGTGTGTCCGAGCGATGAGGGGGCTCCGGCGGCGGCGGCGGCGGCGGCCGCGTCCATCATCAGCGGTGGATAGGCCTGCAGGGGGGGACTCTGCATGATGAACGGCGCCAGGCCGACCAGCGTACGCTGGAGGGCTTCCGCCGCTTGTTGCTGCTGTTGCTGCTGTTGATGCTGCTCCTCTGCGTCGTCCGCCTCCTAAACGGACAACGAAAGATGAAAGAGAATAATCAATACAAAATCAATAGATTCATTCAATAGTCGAATTAGTCAGCGTCAGAAATTCGCTAGGTGGCTAGCAGGAGGCGGGGGGGTGGTGGGGTCGAAATAGGCGACTATCGGTTGTCGACCGAGTAGATTCGACGACAGCGAATCACTCGACAGAATCGATTTGTTTGTCACGAAACCACATAACCGAATTAGTCGTACGAACGAAACGGAACACAACTGCCTCCGATCGATGTATCCGATCTCTGACGTTCGATAATTAACAATCCGGAATCAGCAGTATCTGGTGCCGCATTGTCAGTTGGACGTGATTCGTCACGTATGAACGTCATCTTCCTCGATCCGTTCCGTTGCTAATTCATTCTCATCAATCATTGAACGCTCACTTCGAGCGACCACCTCCGAACTCCGAATACGTTCTGTGTCACGTCACGATTACACATAAACAAAGACCAAACACGCGCACACTGGAACTGTCATCGCGCGCTCAAACGTGACGTTCATGTAAACAGCTGACGACGATTCGAAAGGAATCGTTTCTGTGTTGGTGAAACGCACCTGCTTGGGTATGTTGTATACGACAAAGTTGGCGAGCTGCTCGGTGGCCATGTCGGCCCTTGAAGGCCGACCCCGTTTCCGTTTGAGGGGGTATGACGTCGGCTGTACCCCCATGGGGAACGCGTGCGTAGTCCGCATGTGCTCTGCCAGCGTATCACCCGATGAGAAGCCCTTGTTGCAGATGGCACAGCAGACCCCCCCCGATTGACCGGTTTGGCCCCCTTGACCGCTTGATTGGCCTCCGGGGCCGCCCTGGCCGCTTGGGGCGGGACTGGCTAAACCTGCCATCTCATCCTGCGCGGGCGTCCGCTGTAGAAGTCATGCGATTAAAATACGTTAGTCGTACTAGTTAGAATAACCGCCGTCGTACGACGAAACAGTCGTGAGATGTTGGCAACCTACGCTCGTACACGCTGGTCTATGTGTGTAGACTAGCTTGAACGCGAATGAGTGTCACTAACAACAAACACTTCAACGGGGTTTTTGCAATGAACCATTGCTCGGCGTACGTCGATACGTACGTCTGCGACAATGCCAATAAAAACAGTGTCATTATTAGGAGGTGATGTGGAATTGAATTCGTTTTTGTGGGATGACATTCAATTACATCAACTGCTGCCAGTTACTGGGTTGACATGACCGAATGCCTTTTGTTGGATGTAGAGGAGCAGCAATAACAACTGTTCAGTGTTTCTTCGATGTCTGAGACTTGTTCTTGCCGGTCCGGACCTCGTCTACCATTTCGCCTACGACGTCCTGTCACCTACCAAGACTAGTTCGGCCTGGGGCTGTTGTGGTTGCTGATGCGGCTGTTGCTGCTGTTGTGCCTGTTGCTGTTGTGCTTGCTGTTGTTGTTGTTGTTGTTGCTGCTGCTGCTGCTGCTGTTGCTGTTGCTGCTGCTGTTGCTGCTGCAGATGGTTGGCCAGGCTGCCGCCCGCACCGGCCTGGGCCGCCTGGGCCCCCTGGCCCACCTGCGGGCTCGCCGGACAAACTTTCGCGCGGTGGGCGCGCAGAGAGGCGTCCGACGCGAAGCCTTTGCCGCAGAGAGGGCAGTGGAACGGACGTGAGCGCAACCTCTCCAGCTGTGATTCGTGATTGCGCAGGTGTTGCTGAAGGTTCGACAGCTGGATGAAGGCGCGACCACATTCCGCCACCGTGCACTTATACGGACGCTCCCCTGCAAGACGATGTGCACGTAATTGAGTACGAAAGGCGTTAAATGTAGCAACGCAGTGGCCTCTAAGGGGTATTTAATCGTTCAGTGAACAGAGAGAGAGCCCGTCGTCGGCTTTTGCGTGATCATTGTACCTCGTGAGGTCACGGCTTCAGTGAACGGCTGTTTGTTGTATGTTGAGTTCGAAGCGTAATCAGCCGTGGTCGACGATAGGATGGAAGTTCTATCACTGTCATGTATGTATTGACGCAAACGGATGTATGCGAACCGGTTGGTGATTAAGAACAAATCGCTATCGATGCCTTGTTGCACTTGATTACCGATGTACGCCATACACTTCCACTTTCAACTTCAGCCGTTTTCCATGTTCGTGTCGACCACAAAGCCGTCAGTTGTTCACAAATCATGCATAGCCAACGTCGCGCTTTGCGATCGATATTGAAAAACAATAACTTCCCGAGGATAGCCGCTGTTGTCCACTTCTATGGTAGTCTACGGTGAAAATGAGTTAAATCCAAGTTCTAAATTGTACACTTGTGGATAGAACCCTGATCGGACATTGAGTGAAAACTGAGTGCTGTGCTATGCTTACAACATACCCACAGAGCTACCATGACGTACCGTAAAGTACCACACATTGTACCACATCGTATAATATGAAACATACCCAAATGTATCACAATGCACCGTAGAGGCAACGTAAAAGTGGCACAAAAGTACCACGCATGTTCCTCAGAGATACTTAAAAAAAAACTTCACGCAGTCGCAACTAAGGTACCACAAAGGTACAACTATTCTCCTCGAGGCATTTCAAAATACGAGCATAACCCATATTTTGAATGGTTCCCCGAGAAAAACACCTGCGTCGACCTCATAGCGCAAATACCGGGGACTGGACATCCCAGTTTTCGGTGATCCCTAATGCATCTCGCACGACACTTTCAGGCTCGAAGAACTTCGCTCGTCCAAACTGACCTGTGTGCAATCGCGTGTGCTGTTGCACATGGCTGAGCTGCTTGAAGCGTCGATCGCAGAACGAGCATTTGTAGGGCTTCTCCCCGGTGTGGATTCGCGTATGTTGCGTGAGCTGGTGGCTGCTGCTGAAGCCTTTGAAGCACTGCAGACACTGGTGCTGGTGCGAGGCTGGCACCGCTGGAACTCCGGGAACGCCAGGGAGCGCGGGACCCCGCTCGCCCGAGCGTGGGTAGCTCGCTCCGCCGGGGCCCGCTTGTAGTCCGCCTAGAGATGTCGAAATAAGAGCAAGAAAGAGAGAAAGGCAAATTTGAAATCCGTTAACGAAATAGTCATTACCGTAGTATAGGATGGGCATAGCTGAATCATCATAGAATATGTTGCGGCGAAATGCGGTTTCTGCCGATAAATGCGAAATTAAACATGGAAATTATGAATTTACTATTTCTTTGTTTATCATAGACATTGCCTAGCTTTTGGTCAACGACATTTTCGTTGCGCGCTACTTATTGTCTTTCGTAGTCGTTTGTTTTGTGAGGAAATATCCCCGAAACTCGAATTCGGCGTTGCTATGGAAGGTTGTAGGTCGTGTGGCTGTCCAGTTTGTTGATTACTGACAAGTATGCGCTTCATTATTGTTTTGGTTTTTTCTTGCAAAACTTAGCCTATTCCACTAGCACTGTAGGAGCCATTGAGAAAAATCCGTTTTTTCCCCCATTAGTCTACACAACCCTATGCCCATTATTCTTCTAAATCTAGTCTATTGAACTCACACTAAAAAAGCTCTCTAAGCCTCGCCAAGTCGCCTTCGCCGCGACTCTGTACTTTTCAAGCATTCCATGAACTCTTATTGGCGAAAAGAAACTCCACTTCTTGAAACAATGTGATAGTTTCTCGATTTGATACTATCCCACAGCCCAAAGTACACGAGCCCTTGAAATTCTCTACCCCTGGTCGACTTCTAGCCACAAACTTTCGTGCTCAATCACACACCCAATTGTGACGAACATGTCGCTCTTCGCAATCCAACCTCGGTAGAAGACTGAACTCGGACTCAGAAACTTACCAGGAGGTAGGACATCCGCCAAAGGTGCTGATGACCGCGAAGGTTGCCGGGGTGTCGCGGCTCGGGCGGTCACAAGTCCGCCGCCCCCACTGCTGGTGGCCCCGTCAGCGGCCAGCGACCCTGCCCCCGTGGGCAGCCGCAACAACGTCGATGCACCGGGATGCGATGGCGCCTGCGGGGGCTTCGGGGTGGCCGATGCCGAGTTCGTTGGCGGACCTTGATAGTGGAACTCCTGCATCGCTTGAGAAGGGCCTTGACCGGCAAGGCCGTGCAAAGGCTGGCCTGATTGCGAGAGAGCGCTGGCTTCGAGCTGCTGCTTGTACATCCACAACTGGAACGAGGCGCGAGCACAAGCAAACATGAAAGAAACGAAACACAGATGAGAAAACTCTGGTATGACTGGACGGTTGGTTACCATAAAGCAGGCCGGGGTATAGATACTATCTGGACTAATCTCGAGTACGGATATTACTACTAATCATGTAGATGCTATCGTTGTGCAGCGTTCTGAGCCACAGATGTAGCCTATTATTATGTTGACCGATGCAAAAAATCACTAGAGGATCACTAGAGGAATCACACCGATAGTAAGGGGAAATCGACAGAAAAAAAACACAATAGAAAACTGAAATATATCGCCTTGTCGACGATTGTGCCACTGAGTTCAGGTGACTTTACACAAGCAGTACAATAGGCAGAAGGCGAATTTATCACAAACCACAGCGGCCAAATGGGGAAAGGCTGTTCTAAGTAGTATGATCGGGTGTAGGCAAAACTCAATCTTTTCCTCAGAGTGAGTTCGAGAAATCACACAGAAACAGCTCCGCGTATCAGATTTAGTGAGGTCTCCTGAGCCTTCGGCCGTGACAGGCCCCGTTCAAACGACCACATTTAGAACCTGTTGCGGACCATATCAAGGCACTGCATCCATTTCGACTCCGCCTGAGGAACCTGCGTCGCATCTGGGTCTGCGTGTCCACCTCTGGCTTGGTCAAACGACAAGGCTCGTAAAGAGAGCCATCGGGAAAATGCCGAGGCGTGTATAATAGGGAAATGCCGTGTTGGGGGTCTTATGACGAGTAGGAGAAGTCTAAGCATGTGAGTGCGGAAGCTAGAAATTCCGCATGCCGCTGTCGTCGGTCTCGCCGTTTGGACACGACGAAAAGTAATTCTACTCAGTAAAAAAAAAAACGCATTTCGCATTGCATGGCAAAAGTGCTACTAAACGTGCGAGCATATCAGTTTTTTCTCCGAATCGTTCAGAAGAAACTACTCCATTGCTTGCAGTCTCGATAGATCGGGTGGCAGAAGAATCTCTCGAAAAAACTGCAACTGGGTTTTTATCGTTAAAAAACGAAAAACACATTAGTTTTAGAATACGAGCGCAACAACGATGACTTTATCTATCCTATCTAGCTGACAGAAATCAGATAAAGACAAGAGCAATCTGTTTGAAATTCGCTCATACCACCCCAAAACATACGCTCAAAATATTTAACGAGAAAAGCAGTTGCATTTCACATTTTCGGGAGCTGAAAATGCGAAAAAAACGCAATCTTGTCGGACTCTGTAACCACATACAGTGTCGGTAGAGTACGAGCTTGAACGATAGTACCGAATTCTTTACATTACGCCTCAATATATACATACACGTTCAACCTCTAGTTCATCGAAGGGGTGCCAAAAACATACATTTGCGACCAGCACAGGTACTTGGATGATCGAATTCTAACGTCGTCGAGAGCTTGTGTCGGTGTGCCACGGATGTGTACATATTCTATAAATACCCAGAGACGTAAATATAAATATTTCGATAAAGGGCCAAAAAAGAATGACGTTTAGAACACCGAAGGAAAACCCTTTATCTGTCTGATAGTCCTTTGGATTCAAGGCTGTTTATGTTTCAAATATACTTTCTGACATTGTACACATATTTATCCATTCAAGAATTATTATCTTATATAAATATGTATATTACTAAGAACTTACGACAGGTCTTATAGAAACAAAAACAAACTCTTCTGATGCTCTATATGAGCGTAAAATCCACCATTTTTTATCGCTCTTCAACAACGCATCTCTCGCAGCGTAAATGCCAGCAGTCGCGCTGAATATGCTCATAAACGAATACCCGTAATGTTGTACCACTCCCAACCTTTTTTCATATTCGCCTCGTTGCGTCTTAGTCTGCCGAACAAAACAAGCGAATCACTCAGAAGGTGCAGTTACTACAGTCGATTGGAAGGCGAAGCGGGGAGGCCGACGAGAGAGACATGGACCCCCCCCGAGTGCCAGCGCTCACCGGTTTGTTCCCTCACCGAGACTTCGGCTGCCTTCTCCAAGGGATTCTTCGGTTCGACACTGCCAGTGCCACATAACAGTTTTTCTTTTTTTTTTTTGGCCAAGCTCTACCTCCAGTCGTGGCCGCCGCTAGCTTTTGCCAAAGCCTGCCGCCTCAAAGCGCTGTTATTTTTCTAGTGAAACCATTTTGGAATGATAATTGAAAAATAACATACCGCCTCCTAGTGCCCCCTCCCTAACCCCCCTCTCCATCTCCTTCTCGTCCCTTTTTGGGCCTGAGGGTCTTTGCGGTTTATCTCTTCCTCCACACTTTCTCTCGCGTGCACCCTCTCTCTTTTTTTCTCTATTTCGCGTTCATCGTACCGCACACCATGCCAGCTCTAGCTTTGCTATATATTCCACCTAGTGGACAGGAGCGATGCTATTTTCTCTTGTCTCTCTCTATGACGTTGACTCCACTATTTTTTCCTTCTCGACAGAAAGAAACCCCTACCCGTCAAGCCAGCACAGTCACAAGAAGGAGACAAGGGGGCCGTAGAGTGTTGGTGGGGGTGGTTGGGGGTTGGTTTGAGCGCCGGCGCTCTCCTTATGATAACAGTCACGCTGCCAAGTCCGTCGGTTGGTCCATCAACACCAGCTCGTCGAAGTGGGTTAGCGCTACTGGAAAACTGAATTTTTAACATGGCAGACCACAACCACGAAGATATGACATGCGCACCTACACACACACACACACACACACATACACTCATTCAGTTCCCCCACACCCCTGTCCACAGCATACAACAGTGAGTCTATCCGATAGACAGTGAAAGCTTCTTCGGTTAGGCCTGTCCACGCAGAAGCACCATGCGTCTCGCTAGGTTCGTGTTGGCGGACACGCCAAACGCGACGTCCACGGCGTAAAAATCGCAACACAGTGTTTTAGAGGAAGGGAAGGAAAAAATGAAAGCAAACAAGTCGTTCTCTGGGGAGAGCGTCATTAAAGCATGCTATGCTTCGGCCAACGAATTTTCCGGCGCGGTCAACTTCAGACATTCTTCTCTCTCTTTGTCTTCTGCTCTTCCTATATTTCTACTTACATCCTTGGCCTGGAGCTCACTCTTCATGACTCGATGGGGCCACAGGCGACGGCGCGGCGGCTGCGATCGCAGCACAATGCACGGCCACCGGGGGTGAGCACCGAAGAACGCGGACACACGCACACGCACGCGCACACACACACACCCGACGATCTGTGAGGCCACCCCTGAAGATGCGGCTGAGCGGGGGTTCTTCCCGATCTTCCCGTGAGGCGACCTCGGCCCGAAGCCTCGGCAGGCGGTCTTCTCGAGGTGCGCACTTCAGCGGACGCACTCAACTCGCAATGCCGAATATCGAATGGCGCCGTCGTGGGTGCCGCGGCCCGCCAGCCGTGTCTGCTCACGGACCCATTCGACGCCCTCCCACCGACCCGCAGCTGACGACCCCTGCGGTCTCATCGCACGACCGCCAGTTTGGGGGCCGTTGGCGGCGCCGGCTGGGTGGACGGCATCCCGTCGCATGACGGCGCTGTCACCATTGCGGCCGCACACGACACGAAGCAGGCCCGCGGCCGCCAATGTCAGCCGGTCCACCGCTGGACTTCGGCGGATCGGGGAGCACGAAACACGTTCTTTACGTTCGGGCCCCAGCCGGCTGTCTCGGCGGCCCCGGGGCGCCGGCTAGCGAACTCCGGCGATTCGACGATTTTGCCCGCGCTCACAATGTAACTCAACCGTCGGACGGGGGCTGAGGCGACATGCGATGCAACAGCAGTCCGTCTGCGCCGTGACAATGTGTCGTACCACCACTGGACGCTCCTGCAGCCTCGGACGGTAAGCGGCTGCTGCTGCTGCTGCAGGATGAGGGCCGTCCGACAAAAAGAAGCTCTCCAAAGAGCTCTCTGAATGAATGTTTTTATTACCGGGATCTGCCACGATCGGGCGGCTTGAACAGGGCGCCGAGGGCGCCGCCTGGCGGGGCCCGGACTTCGGAGTTCGGTGGGGGACCGCATGGGGGAGCCACGCTTGCTTGTCCCGGGGGTTCGATAGATGAGGGGTGCGCCTACTCACGCTAACACACACACACACACACGAGCTCCTTATCGTCAACTCGAGTTCGCCAGATCAACCGGCGATACTATATATCGCGCGCGATGGCGGCGATCGCCATGAGCCCCCTATTGCGCGCAAAAATAACGTTTGCTCCCCTGTAGCTGGCCCGAGCACCGACACCGTTCTCGAGTTGGAAACTACCACTAAGGCTTCGCTAGAAGCTTCAGACTAGACGCTGTTTAAGATGACAAAGAAACTGGTATAGGGACGCATGAAGAATTGCTCGACAAAGATAGGAATTAGGAATCAAAAGAAAATGCGATAATCTTGGAGGGCAGTTCGACGCCGGACTACCGACATTATCCGTGGGGCAGAATGAGGTGAGCTTCACCCCCCGGGGCCGCTAGCCGCTACTTCGGCAACTTTGGCGCCTTCGAGTTCCCTAGAATCTTCTTCTTCCTTCTTGTCCCGTCTTACCCAAACTTGTCAACCGGTCAGTGAATGGCGCCAGTTCGTGTATCAGTTGAACGTTATTCTTAGTCACGCAGGCCACAAAAGGGTGTACGTCAAGTGGCCTTTCGTCACGTTCCAACGTTTTTAGCTGTAGTAGGCCGTTGCGTGCCTCTGAAATTTGAGATGAATGAGTTTCCCAGGACGACGGCATGATTAGAGGCCGAACGCGAACTGGTAGAAGAAAGGCATCGTTTCCGAGTGAGTCTGAATTACTCAGCCTTCCTAGGCCGTTGCTCGAAGGTTCGACTGTACCTCATTCACGACCCCCGCAATCCCGCACACTCAAGCAGATTATATTCTCCAATTGCTTACAGAGTGACGGCACAAACCTATTTCTTGATGTATATATATATATATATATGTGTTCGAAATTGTAAAATTTTTTGCATAGCTACGCTCATTGGATTATGGAAGCCGCTCGATGTTGTCACAAAATGTCTGATAATCTCAAGGATTACGGTCAGTTGCGGGGAAACTAATATGGAACGTACCTAGGTAGTAACTGGCCACAACTACGTTTATATTGAATACGTCAATGAGTTCGTGCGTTCCTATCATGTGCTTTTGCTCTGAATATATTCTCTAGATGCGCACAAAATATTACTAGATGGAGCCTATGTATCGAACTTTCACGCTGCACAACCGTCTCAGATAAGTAAGCCCGAGCAGGCGTTTCTGACGCTTGACGCATGCTCGATCGATAACACAGAACTGAAAGTTGTTAGCCTGTGGAAGCAGCCCACAGTATCCGCGACGTGTGTCAAAGTGAATTTGAAAGAATACGCCACATCGCACAAGCCGTGCAAATTTAGCGACTTCCAACTTCTTCGTCCACAAACTCTGGCGGCGTCAAGACATAGGAACGAATCGAAATAGCGAATTTTTTAGCCGAAGCGTGGCCAACGAACTGCGTCAGTAAAGGTTGCTCCAGAACACCGGTCTGGGAAAAAAGGGGAGAGATCCAAGGAAAATATAGTAAGTCCTAAATTCGTGAGCCAATACCCGAGTGATATTTTATGCCCGACAGCCTAGAATAGTATCTAGGGTTAGTCGGGTATTGATCAGCAATCAATTGACAACATGGGGCATCTTAACGGTCCATGGGCAACGGAAGCGTTCAAGATTAGCAAGCGACATTTAGAGGCTTGCAATCGGTGTGCCTTCAACATACAACAAACGCCAACATACCCGCTAAAGATCGTGCTTTGTAAGTACTTGGTCAATTTTGCCTCGTCGTATTGAAAGACTTCTCGCTGGTCGCATTTTCGACCAGCATCTCCGATCCTTCGTCTGCATAATAATTTTTTTTTTTAATAATAACTTTTTTGTGGGTGACAATTTTAGCACTTGCCAAAACGACAAATAGACGAGAAAAAAATACGATATAGGGCGTAGCCAGTGGATCAACATGTATGCGTGTTTTGGCCAGTAACGAGACCCCCTCACACCAAACACATGCGCTCAAGTGTGCTTCGATAGACTACTTAGTAGTAGTTGGCCGTTCATTTTCAAGGCCGTGCTCAGAAGGCGCCGAGGGCAGACTTAGAACTCGGGCAAAGGTAAGCCCTCCAGTTCGTATAAAGGTTTTTCCTACAATAGAGAGAGAAAGAGGGAAAAGAATACCTTTTCTGATAGATACAGATAACGAAATCGTGATTATCCAATGTCTTTATCGGTTGCAGCCGATGCCGTCATAACAAAGTTCGTTAGCAAACACAATCACACGAGCGAGATGTTCCCCCACGGCGCGAGCTACTGCTTTCCTGTGTCCGCTATCGATGTCCTACGGACGTATCCACAAGATATCATGTTCTCTGCTGTGAACGCTGACCTCCTATTCGCCTTAGATTCATCCCTAGGGTAAATAAACCGTTACACAGGTAGCTGTTGTACAGCGGCGTGTGGTATCCTACTTGATTGCTGTATAGCACATTTTGGTACTATGGTAAACCATTCAGGTGCATGAATTGAGCAGCCACCAGAGGACGCAGTCACCCTTTATCAATAGTTTTGTTCGCATCACGCAAATACCGTCATGAGTGTCATGTGTGACTAATTATGGAAACTCAGTTTCTTCCCTGTCTCATCACATTTCTAATTCAGCGCGATCCCCAAATCGAAACTAAAAGCACTTTTACACGCAAGAATTGGAGCAGCCATTGAACGAACGTGTACGTACGCGACAAAACCGATTCCCAAGACTCAAGACATCTTTAGAGTTTGTCGCGCGGGTTACCCTCTCAGTGCCTTCGAATGTACTCGCTCGATGTATTCAGGACACCGAAGGAACAGCCTAACTGAAGCGATTTTTACCACGGCTGGCTTTTTGTAACTAGACATTGTGCAATTATATAACCGCAACAAATGGCTCACTAATTCTTACCCCCAGGCGACTTCCCGTTTGGAGGATTTAGTCAAAGTAACGTTGGTTCGAAAAAAAAACCGCAATCATCGACGATACGAACCACAATCAAAATACGCCATAAATGGAAAAATCTGTCAAAAAGCAGCGCGTCAACCGTCGGCAAAAAAAATCTATAACAAAGCCGACACTTAGGAATATTGAAGACATGTCACCCACATGGCCTGGGTCGTTCTTCTTTACTTGTAGGCCCACCTCGTTAATTCTCTATTATAAATGAACCCCCTGCGCTGAACTTTATCGCACCATTTGTCTTTTCCCCATACATTTGTCAAGTATGGCGTCATTTTCAACTTTGAGGCTGACTCAAAGTTCGTATGCACAAACAAAAAAAATTCAATGATAAAATCAAACACAGTGGATGATTCACCGATATCACATTCTTTCTCAACTCTTGGAACATAACTTTTTTTCCAAATTGACTATATAAGGCCGCTTGAATCAAAAATAAGTTTATTTTCGGCTTAGTCGCATGTTACACGACACAGCCAGAGGCAGATCTCCGTGTTGGCACTGTATCGACAACGGATTACTTCAAACCTACGATTATTTAATACGACGGGTGTGAACATGACCAGGCCCATGGCCGTTTCTCTGTACTTTTTAGCACGGTAATGTGGCTACTGCTCCGACAAAATTTCCGACTGACGGCAATATTACAATCCAGACGGATTACACTCTCGGATAATTAAATGATTCATGCTGTAAATGGCTGTTACGCCGGTACATTATGACATTAGGCTAGTTGGAGTAGACTCGCAGCGAGTCAGAAACGTATGGGCCAAACTTGTAAATCGTGTTATGCAAACCTGTCAAAAACGAACGGCCAACAACTTAATACGATTAATCATCATCATCATCATCATCATTATCAAAAATACGAATAATAATAGTCATAACGATTATATCGTATCAACAGCAGAACTAGTTCAACTTTAGTAGCTAACGATGATTATATACCACCAGCAATAAACAATGATAAACTCGTAGCGTGACGCCGGCGTCGACTCGTGCGGAAGCTGACGTTCATCTGTGCGCCGCCCAAATACGCGCTTGGTATGCCGAAAGTCCTCGGGGATCCAGGCGCTAAGTCAGCCCCAGCGTCACGACATGCTCCAATCGTCCGGTGCGAATTGGCACGGACCGATCCGCTCTCGACACACTCGAGTGACGGTTTGTCCTTCGGAGCAGTTCTCTGCTGCTTAAGTGTTTGTTTTTTTCACGCTACCCTCCGACCGACCGACCGGCTGGCCAGAAAACATGCAGCCAAGAATGGACTAACCAACGAAACTAGTTGATTAAGAGCGGCGAGTGG
>MNPL01017403.1:995-12377 GCA_002081605.1 Tropilaelaps mercedesae | reverse complement strand
ATATATATATATATATGTATATATATATATATATATATATATAAGTACCATTATGCTTGTGCAAAACATTAGACTGTTATCGAGCTTAGTAAGAACACAATTGGCCAATACAACATGATGAATCTGGCACTCAGTGTAAATATCGCGATCGTTTCCATCAACTTTCAGTTCGTATTTCGATCTGTAAAAGAGTTTAAGTATGTAAAGAGAAGTAAAGGTTAACTGAAAAGAATGAGCACAGCATTAATTTATATACGAGACACGTTTCTGCCTTGATAAATCGACGTAAATATTGAGAAATCGTAAAAAGAGAACACAACGCCACGATAGTCTGTTGTACGATTGGAGCTTAGTTTGGCATCCGTCTAATGTTATCTTGAATTGAATGAACAATAACGTCATTTTGATCCTAAAGCCAGCTGATACATTTCCCTAGAAGTCGTCATGCAATTTACGTTAAACAGCTGAAAGAAACGCGGGGCATCAGATGATGCAAGCTCAATATATTCAGGACTTATTGATCGGCGTACGATCGCTATGCACCATTTGTCTTGCTTGGATCACTCACTCTGTAAGAAGGTTAGTTGGTGGAGTTAGATAATGAGTTAGGCGAAACTGCTCTGTTTGCGATTGATTTCTGAGTGCTTTGTTTTTTTTAATATAACAAACTTTATTAGGCAGGCACTGGTACTAAGTCATAATATAAGTCGATTCTCTAAACTAAGATTTTGTATGTTGTATGGAAGCGCAGAAAACATATATGATGTATATACGATGTATATATGTATACTATGATGTAATTCTACAATTATTGATCATAGATTCCGCCTTCAAAACAAATACAAAAGAAACACAGTTTGTTGTGAGCTTGACCTGATCTTTAGGCAACTTACAGTCGCTTTAGAAGCATACCAAATAAAGACCAGCACCACTATTTCTATAGTCTATTCGTAAACGAGGTGAACGGAGGGAGAGGTAAGCCCCATTCAATCTTTATCGTTTCCCGATTTATGTACAGCTCTTGCCAATTAAGTTCCAGTAGACAAATTTTTCAAATAGTTTGTCACTCCGACCTATAGCTGAATAATAGCTTAATAACGATGAATAAAAAAAAACGCCAAATATGTCACAACCGAGTCCTATATAGCTAAATACGATATCAGTTCTTTTAAACACTTTGTAAGAAAACACACAATAACATGACAAAACAACAAAATGCCATGGTCCACTTGCATCCCTCATCCTTGCTTTACAACACTTATCGTAATCCAACCACATTAGAATATTAAGATAATACTAACTAAATGCACTATTGTGAAAAAGGGCAATTCTTGTTGCCCAAAAATACTAAACGTTTTGTTACCTATGGCTTCTTATGAGCATTTCAGAAAATCAGAAACATTTTTAAAGTTCATCTACAATATTAAAGAATGATGTTTTTAAGTAAAACGTTTCTATTTTATTATCTCAAGCTGATTTATAAATGAGCAGTGTCTACTTAGCAATATATGTTCCTACTATTATAGTTTCAATACAATAGAAAATATGATCACCCGGATAGCATAAAAAGGTACTTGTGAACGATCGTTTTTCACGGTTTCTTTCAGATACCGTTTCTACAATCCCGTCGCAGGATTTTTTTATTTATAATATGTTGCTTTCAAGTGTTAACATGAAGAATTTTCCTAAAATAAAACTTATTAGAATTTTAGACATTAGTTATCGGACTTCCATGGGCTGTTATTTTGTTTATAATGGCCCCATGAGCTATAAATATTATTATTAAAAATTTCATTAACAACAAAGGTGTAAGCCTTTGTTACCAGCTAATATGGCAACTATGACTGAGATGACATGCTTTCTACTTACAAGGAGAGTCACGACACGGAGAGGCCGGTTGCGCAATGAATGTTCCGCATGAACTTGATCCCAGGATGCATTGCGGGTCATACTGAGCCCCGATGTCGGCGTCCACGCACCTACCTAAATTTTAAATTATACAAATTGTTATAATACTTGCACAGTAATTAATTATAGTATTATTTACATTGTTTATAAGTTGGTTAGAAATTGAATGAACAGAGACCTTGTAATAAACGATTCTAAAGCACGGGAAGACATCTGGCTAGTGTGTTGGTACTTTAATAATTACTGGATAGATGCAAAAGTTTACACAAACATATTACCTTAACGATGGTGCCATGTTTATGTTCGGTCACGAAGGCGCTAAAGTTTGATCTAGTTCCGAACGTGTCAAATTGAATATTTCCGAACAGTCCTTTCATTGATGTCTGTAATTGTTCAATAAATAAGATATTTTAAATATTACTTATTTTGTGATTAACTTGTGATCAAAAGCTCACCTATAAATGTGAAAATAATTTCAAAGACAAAAGCACGAGAGAAATTTAAGTAGGCGTCACTGGCATAACCACAAGTTGAATCCGATTTAATTTTTTCTATTGAAGTGAAGTCGCTGTCCATGTTGGAGTCATATCGGCTTACAAATACAAGGTATCGTTATTTTTTAAGCGTGCGTATTTCATATTCATTGAATTAAATACATTTGTGCTCATTTGAAATAGCGAGGAGTGTTACCACATTGTGCAAAGCGCTTTCCCTTGATTGCATGAAAAGGATAAGAACAATGATCCACGTACTGCCTTGATCTGTGTCGCGATTGTAAGACCCATTGGCCAACCGTCCCTTGGTTTGTGACAGCTTGCGTCAGAAACAGGTGCCATACTTTGCGTACGCGAAAGAGTTCCCACGGCGCGTGCAAACACGGAAATGTAGTCGTGTAACAAAGCCGTGTGATACTGAAATAACATAGAAGTGCCTGATATATGAGTGCCTTTATTTGTTTCACTTTGACCTTCGTTCGCTAGTCTCCTTTGTGGTAAAACTATGCTCATGTTCATTATCCTTATCAATAAGTGTAAACAGGGAATAAAAAGATTAGGACAGATTACGGACTGATCGTGGCAATGAGCAGGCGGCTAGGTGATGGGCCGCACAGTTGACGGCTGCCATATCAAAATACTATGATGACTTACTGCCCACCGCTAGCTATATTGTGGGCCTACATATATTCGCTTCCCTGTATTCCTCGAACCCTCCATTTATGATGTACTTAGGTTTGCTCAAAGTAGCAGTTTTAAGGTTATAAGGAGGCTGTTTAAATCGTTAATTTTTGGGTAACTGCATGTTCTCAGAAATTCTAGTATAAGTGAAAGGTAACGCATTCTAGAATGGTAATCACGTTTAAGACTAAATAGTGCAAACTGTGCGGCTAAGCGGCCGCTTCAGTCAGACAATGTACAGGTGATTTTTTATAAACCATTAGTATTTCCATACAGATTTTATACACGCCATTAGTACAATTCCCCAATATGTGAATTTATCTGTTTCGGTTCCAGCATGGATTATTCTCTATTGCACAAACATGCGGCACTCAAGCGGAGACGACAGATTTTAGCAATACGCGTATGAAGCTAGAATATTCAAGTTCTACGCTAAAAATTAAACCAGCTGATCAGCGACGTGAAAACCTGCCTGCTATGTTTTTTAAAAAGACGAAAACAAGAGCTTGATAATTTCTAATTTTATTCTATTACAATAATGATATTGTGAATCACAAAGGGCAAATTAAATTTTACAATAATTTCCTTGTTTTTTTGTGAATTATCGCATCCAACAGTGGCAACATGGCTTGCTCATTGTAGCTTGCGTAAGAAAGGATAAACGAAAAACGTTATTAAAAAAACTAAGTGATTGACGCTGTTACTGAAGTTGAACCAATGATAACGGGTGGTGAAAGTGTCCGCGCATTATTTTGCAGCATTTGATGCACCTGAAACTTCCCTCCGTTTCACTAGCTTTTTTTGAGTCGAGAAATTTTCAGCCAATTGGACAAAGTTTACTATGCAGATGCAGTACCAGCAGAACAAAATTCCCTTGACAGGCTACCTTAAGTAGTGCGGGAGGTGTTTGAACTTGTTGTTGAAGTTGTTGTTGTTGTATTTGTTGACTTTGTTGCAAATGAAGGTGTTGTTGCTGCTGCTGCTTGGCACCGCCTCGTTGCCGTTTGCTGTTGTTGTCCGTCGATACTGGAAAGAACTCTTGATGGAGTAGTTGAAGCGCTGTGATATTGCTCAATGCTTCCGCCGGGAGCTGCCAAGTGTGGAAATCCTGAAATGCAGAACGAAAGAACCATATTGTAATCAGAAGAGACAACTACAGATAAGTCACATCGTTCTGTTTTTAGGCTTACTGAGGGTTTATATTGCTAACAAGTAATAGGTATCGGTATTGTTAGATTGTCGCTAAACGAGCTTCTGCTAGGTCTCATGACGGTTCTACGCCGAGCCTCACTATTGCACTGTTTCACACACTCTAAAGACTTTGAATAATATGAACTATAGATGTATTTTTCAGTTTACTTGGATATACGTAACTAAATTTGGCCGAACTAGCTTATATATAGTGGTGTAAATAAGTGTTCTTGTGTGTAGTATAATATGCCGCCTTTTTTATGTGTGCCGCATCATTTGTGATTTTAAATTAATTTTAAATTTGTTTTGAACTATTAGGTGTTTAAATGTTTGACCATATAATGTAGCAATGCCAAAAGAATCCATAGGCCTATTGTACTACAAGGAATGAATTACACATCACAAACAGTGAATGCCAAACATTTTAGTTCTAAAGTGGAGTTAATCATAAACACGCTAAAAATATTTCTCGACCCATGTTCACTATATAAGCGTGGGTGCATTTAAATAGGCGTTAAAACTGCAGGCATTTTATAGCAACATAACCGGCTGCTAATTTTTAATTTTGTTATAAGTTTCACTGGAATACACAGATAAATGAGCCTGCCAATGAATGACTAGACGGATAATTGATCAGTCGGGTAGTAGATATAGGATTATCATTTTGCTCCTGAACAGACCTTGTCATATACCGGGCTGCGCTCTGTAATACTTTCATAGGCCTTGTTTAGGCCTTAACAGGGCAAACTACAACAGGCACCTCATGACCTTTAAACTTGTTGGACCACAAGCAACTTACTTAGCCTCCTTTGCTCCAAGAAAGCTGTATATGTATTTTGCAGTGTGTATTTATTTCAAGAACGAAAACGTTACACATGACGCGTAGTTATGCTGCCTCTGTTGCCATCACAGACGATGCTTTGTATATATATGCTTTGTATCAAACTACGGCGGGATTTCATGGCAAAAAACTGTCCCGAGCCTTCCGAAACCCCAAAGTAAGTTGTACAATTTTTTGATGAAACTTTCCGCATGAAATACAAACACCACCATTATACACTTTCCTAACTATAGCTATAATAAACAATTTACATATGCAATGAACACTCATATGTTAGACGAAGATTAAAAGTTTTTCTATTGAAAATGTCGAGTTCGCAGTTGAGTCAAAAATATATATCAATATATATACTTTCCAAAGCATCCAATAACCACTCGAAAGTATACGATACGGAATCGCGTAATGAGGTCTGTATTATTACTAGAAAGTTACAATTAACGCGTACCTCTGCTGTGATGAAATAGCTAAAATATTCCGACAGCAAGCCGACAATACCCGCCTGTAAAGGCAAGCGCAGAAAATTTAATTAATTCTAGCGGCAGTTAATTTACATGAAGAACACGTCACAAGGCTAATTTCGCTATATTGAAACTTATAGAAGGGGCTTTTTCGAAGACATAATGTTAAATACTAAAAATATTATTATTACCTATTTAAGAACGTTTTTTTGACAGAAATGGCGTCCACAGAAATTTCATACTGTGAAACTTAATCTTTCACCAAAATAATTTTAAATTTTTAATGGCGTAGTACGAGATCTTTTATATAGACTCCATGTCATGCTGACTGCGCTAAAAATAAGATTTGCCCTTATGGGGCCCATAACATATTCGCATGTGAATTCGTTCATCTTCCTTCGGTTTCAAGCTGTGCTTAATTCCATATTGCGTGACCTCGGTTTTGATATATATGCTGTATTTTGTTTTCTTTTTCGAGTTTCGACACCCCGTGGAAGTGAGCACGAACGCAGAGACAGAGGCGTGATGAAGCCGCCGAAAGTGGTGTCTTCGTCTCAGAGAGTGCGTCGCAGAGAATCTTGAAATCCTCGACTGTAGCCATACATGTAGTCACGGCTGAACACACATGACCCGGTAAAACCCATAGGGGCAAGGTGGAATAAAAACTTTCAAGCATCCCCGAGGCTAGCCTGGGGCTATGAAAACGGCCGAAGTATATATTGATATGGGTTTCTCCTGCCGTCATTGCGGTACTTCTCAGATGTCAGCCAGCCGATAGCGGCGGCAGAGGTTGCGCGCGCTTCTCACCACTTCATTCTACCTCATCATCATCTTAGCCTCCAGGCGAAGATAGTGAGGGGGTTTTTACCGATGGCTTCTCTCCGCAGGTCCACCGTCTGCTGTGCCCTGCTTCCCTAGGGCTCCGGGTTCCCGTACTTCTGCATGGACGTACACTCGCGCACTTTCATGCACATACAAACGATGAACACCCTAACAAGCCGGTGGCACAGCAGCGACGTTGCCCCTCGTGGGAAGGAGACGAGACGAGATTCCAAGTGGGAGAGAAAGAGGGGCAGGCGAGGTGAAAAGGATCATAAGAAGGTCAAGGAATAATGACTTCTATACTATGAGAACCTATGAGAAGTCACTTACGAGGCGGAAGAAGTCGTTAGCGCGGTCGGCGGGCAGCTGCACGATGTAGTTGTATTGCGGATCGCTGCCAATCTCACGAATAAGTCTTTTCGTACCTCGTTCACCACGCTGATATTGATAGAGTAGGATCTTCTTATTCTTAATCAGCTCTGCGAGCTCGACGAGGTCTGCAATCGAAGGAGAAGATAGATTGTCACTAACTAATAGGAGATGAATAGAACGCATAATTATTAGCATGTTCTCTACATGTAAATATTGTTAAATTATTTGAAAAGTGTATGCTAGATTATGCATGCACCAAAAAGGAATTAAAACCCAAGTCTTATTAAGTATATATATAAGCGAATCGGAGCTAAATGCGCTCAAAAGATATAAAATGTATTTTCAATTTGTTGCCAACAATCGAAGAAGAAGATAGATTGTCACCAACCAATAGATGATGAATAGAAAGTATAATTATTAATTCAACTTTGTACCAAAAGAAACATCTCACGTAAATTTGCGAGCGTTGTGGTTTGGATTTTTGACGGGGTTACTGTGGCTACGCCTATTTAATTTTATGTTTATAGGTAACATGCTGATGTTTCGAAAAGCTCCCAATCTTCAGATTCGCAAATAATCCTCTGCGAGCGTCAACGTCAAACGGAGGCCTTAACAGTTTTTGTTTGGCTCGTTTGGGACGGAGACGGAAGCAGACACTGAGTTGAATTCAGCATTGAAAGTTGTACTGACCTATAGGCATTCCGTTTTATTTGCGTTACGTTTGTTCAGTTGTAGTCATCATCTTAACAGCGCTAAAAAAAAGTAAGCCAATCCGTCATGACGAGCCCAAAAAGCAGTTCGGCCCAGCGTGGCATTTCATTAAGGCGGACATCCTCTAATACGCTTTAGAATACGCATAGATGTTTACCAAGACGTTTATCTTTTTACCAAGTGTCGTTAAGGAGGAACCAACATTACAAAGCGATCGCTCGCAGAAGCTCAATTCCTAGAAATGCGTTTGCAACGGAGCAATTCGAGTTTACTTGATGTGCCTTCAGTCCAGTGTTGCAGTCCGAAATGTTTTTTTTGACTCCGTTTTGCCGTCAGTAATTAAGGGCTGAACGTATGCTCTTATATTATCATAGCTAATTAAATTTGATACTATGGCCTCTCAGATAGCTTGTAATGCGTTTATAGTAAATAGGATGATACAACGCTTAGTATTTTATGAAACTTAACGAGACGTTTCACTTATATCTCACTTGAACTTATTTAAAATTAATTTTATTAAAAACACAGCTAAACAATTTATAATAATCTTTCTTGCCAGTTACGTCGCTTTCTTAGCTGAGGCGGCTTATAATCAGTTGCGGTTTGAGCATGTATGACTTTTGTTTACCATTTCAACTAAATAAGTACGAATGACAGAGAGAACGACGAATCAAAATGGAAGAGGGAGAAAAAGGATTCGCAGTTTTGTTAACCACGAACACAAGTCTTAGCCACGTTGCTTCTGCTGAGTTCATCTAAGGCTTTCTTTTGTCAGATCCTGCTGCAGTTACTGACCACTGAACCAAACTGTCGAAGCATCCCAACCTTACTTTCCACTACACTGTCCCTCTTAATTTCTGTGTCCCTCTCACCTCACACTGTTCTTCTCACCCTACTAATACAACTAACAACCTTTGCGCGGAAACCGTCACCTACGTCCCAAAGCTGTGCATCCGCATAGCGAACTAAGAAGGGTCCAAAGGACCAAGAGTGCCTACCAGCCACTTCTCGACGTTCCATCAACGAGGCACAGTACTAGCACTTCCTGCCTCATTATTCCTTTCGTTTGTTCGAGGCTTGCCCGCGACCCAAGGCCCTTATAAGCCACGGAGCCAACGAAGCAGACGTCTCTCAATTTCGCCTCTTTCTAGCTGCGCTCTAATGAGTTCTTGACATAACTACCCCATCCGGCACCAAAAGGAGAACCAATGTAGGACACTATGCAGGCCCCTCTTTGGTTCCCTTGCGAATGTCGCCAATCACCACTACTACGTTTCGTTACTGCTGCCAATGTATCAACCTAATTCCCTCACATTTGAGCATCCCATTTGGCAGCGACGGTCGAACGGATAAATATAACTCGCAAGTAGCCTCCGTTATGGCCTGTGTGCGTCACAGTTTCACGATATCAAACTTTAGTATCCTCGTACGTTTACAGAAATATATGCATATGTAACAGTCGCAAATTATCATTTTGTCGTTACGATTAAGATACTACGAACATGATACTGTAGTTCTATCGCATGGTTACAAACAATGCAATTAAGGTTTATGTAGACAAATAGACATTCGAATAGGCCTTAATTAGCTAATGTTTTCAATACTTCATGTGAATAGGCATGCATTGATGAGCCACGAAGCTGTAGCGTACTAGAGATAGCCAATACCTTACTGACGGTGCCTATTAATAATGCGAGCAGAGCTCTTTCCGAGCTTACAATAATAAAGAGTCGCAAGGAGCTAAATTTGGGACGATGCTCCGTTAAATCGATTCTGTCTAGGCATCACAATAATGCTACAATATAACAGTTTGTAGTCGTCTTGCCGAGAATGTTTCTCTGGCCTCATCATAGAGCACAGGAGCATAGCACCGATGTATTTCTAGCAAACTATATATTTCTTGATACTTCTATATGACAGTGATCTGTAATAATAAGAATCACACCTGTTGAATTTTTTTTTAAATTCCGTGTAATCCATTATATATTAAATGCACAAGATCTCCTTATACAGATAACCGATACTTCTAACTGATGACAAAAAATGATTGTATTGTATGATTTCGTAAGTGCATCGGATACTGCATGTATAATTCTCAAAGTTAGTAGATACGATTCGACCGCCTTGTATTTATGATTGAACACTTCTTTTCAGTCACTTCGAGTCTTTATTCTATCGTATAGAGGCTAACTTATGATAAGCTTTATGTTACCCGTGCTGATGTAATCTGATAATCCGATCAGTGGTATGCCTTTTATTAGAGCTTATCTTCTGACCTCGCTTTTTTCGATAGCTGCATCTTGGTTTTAAAAAGACAAGTGGGAACACGTGGAGAAAAACTCTTTTTACAATAAATCCATGAACTATTAAAAGGTGACGTTCTTACTTCAATCGGAAGTAAGGAATGTAATCTTGTTTACTGATTCTTTTCTGTTACTTCTCGCTACGTTTGACGGACCTATTCAATGGGACTGGTGTTATCTCTTTTTAGCAAATCCAGTTATGTTGCCCATTGCCTTTCCTGACGGCTTATGGTATTAAAGATACGACCATGTTCCAACATTTACTTATAGCTTCTATCTTGTATTAGGTATGTACAATATAGTTTCTCCGATTGCTTGTTTTTACATGCAGCTTTAGTTCTTTACAATTGGTTTCAATTGGCTTTTGGTACACTCACATAAGGTACAGTTCGTACGTTTTCATTTGATTTAGTCAACTACGATACGGAACGAATCGCGTTCAAATCGTATAAGTGTATGGCGATTTCTTATACTAGCACAGGTCGTATGTCGTTACTCGATAGAGAACGACGGTCCTTTGTAGTCTTTCTTTCATAAACGACTTACGGAAACGACCTCACGGACGTCACTGTCGCCGCGAGTACGTGCCTACTACCCGTTCTTCTACTGCGATGCAAAGCCTTCATGAGACTTCCTCATGATGTCGATGATGATGCCGAGGATGCGAATCCTCGTGATGCCCTCCGGTCCCTTCCCCAACGTCATCTTCCTCCTTATAGCATCACTAACAATACGTCACCTCACAAACTCCCTCTGCTAAAAAAACACTAGGGATGACTACAGACCCATGGCCACCAAAGCCGGAGGGACAGTCGTCATTCATCTGTTGCAGCACAAATATACCTCAAACCGCAGGTCAATTCCTGTCTCACAAAGTAGTGTTGTTCTGCTGATCATGTTGTTTCCGACGACTTGATAGTACAACGACAACTGAATCCACAGAACAGACGGGTAAAATGACGACCTGTCAAAAAATGACCGGGCTCCTCGCGACCCTCTACCGTATCAACCAGGTTGTTCGATTGTAGTATGTTTTCTTACATGCCCCTTTTTGTAGGCTTGCAAGGCTAAGTTCTATTTTTTCAATATCGATTTCTAAGTTTCTCTTTAAGTTCTTACAACGATCGAACCTCGGCAAGTAAAATGAATCTAAATTTTAAGTTAGCATAGTTTTCATTGTTAATCAATAGGAAATAGTTTTGTCAATCATTTCGTCGACAGAACCGATACAATGATGAATTGATCACCCTTACAAATAACGAATAATCCGTTGGTGACTATTTGTCTATGTCTTATAGAGCCATTTGCAGCAAGTGTTTCACGTGTTATGTACTAATAATCATTGTCTAATGCGTGTGATCCTGACAATATTCTTCATTGTCTCTAGCCATTGCGCGTTATCTCTATATTCATAGTAGCTGAACTTAAAAGTAAACAAAGCACGTCTATGTATATATATATATATATATATGTCACAAACATAAGAATCGAGATCGATATGGTGGCAAATACCTTGATTTTTCTCGTAGATGAGAGCGTAGTTTTTCCACTTCTTTACTTTGAGGATGTCAGCGAACGCACGGCTGAGCGTTCGAGATGGC
>MNPL01017400.1:0-22507 GCA_002081605.1 Tropilaelaps mercedesae | reverse complement strand
CCGCCGGTCAGGCACAAACAACTAGCACAAAAAAGTTGAGGAATTTTAGAAACATTACATGCTTCAATTTAAAATTCAACTAAGGTGGAAACGAATATTTTTGTTTTTGACCTATCCAATGCTTAAATAAATCAGGTAATGTGATGACAGTTAGCCTCGCCGTCTACCAGAAGGTCCTTTGGGTCGGGCCGTCGAATATGCTATATCGGTCCACGGTTGAATTCACACAGGATCTGTTTAAATCTGTAACCTTACACTACCCTTTGAAGAACCAATGAGAGTTTGTGTTCACGTATATGAGAAATGGTGGATCCCACTGATATTTTATGTGTTGAAGGTTAGAGATTCACGGCCCAATAAGGACAGAACATGCTAAATGGTGAAAGATCTTCACCATTAGTTTCTAAGAACGGTACGTTCCAATATTTGCACTTCATGTATTTGCACTCCCCACTTCTCCAAGATCTCACCCTGCAGCTGACAATTCAACTTATTATAATGAGTAACGAATGTATCTTCAACAGTTGTCATTAACCGCTGACTTGAACAGGTATTACGCGTATATTTGGCATGGCGCTCGCGTAAGTCAAAACATTGGAGGTCTGATTAGTCGTAATTCTCTTCAAGTAAAGCACATCTTGCTAGAAATTGCAAAGAATATGGCATACATTAATCTGTTAAATGAGGCATCAAACTCTCGGTGTCTATGCTTAATTTGCTAGTGTATACTTAATATTCAATGTAGTCTGCAGGAGACGCACAGGAAGTTTTACGTGACGCATAGTTTTATGATATTCTAAATTCTATTTTTATTTTATTTGTTTTGAATTCTGGAACCTTTAAAATCCGGCCCTGTGGCGTGTTCAAGATAACGAAGTTCGTAACACCTTCAGAAATATATGACCACGCTATTTTGGGTAATGATTATAAATGCAGTTCATATATGCATGGTCCCTCTTAACTTCTTTGTAGGTTGAAAAAACCACCTTTTGATAATATGCACACATCAGCAGTAAATTTTAACCAATTATATAATTAATATTATAAACAGGTTCTGACCGAAACTGAACAATATTGATAGAACGTCCTTAGTTTTTACATATTTTGGAACCAACACAATTTGAAAATGATCATTTCTGTAATCGTTTTATTGTGGGAACTTGAAACCTGAACCTGATTCCTCGCATTTTGGACTATTTCCTGTTGTCAGGTGTGACTACGCTCGTACAAGTCCTGCGCAAGCTTCCGGCGGTCTGGTCAACGTGAGATAATTGGAGGACGCTTCAGTTAAGCTTATCCTGCTCCCGCATAAATTCGGTTTGCTTGTGTACTTACTTCGCGTATTCGTTAGGTAGATCTATCAGATGCTTTGGTAAATTGAACTCCCGCACAACCTTGGGCATGAACAATTCAAAATCAACCTACAAACAAAATCAATCAAAGTTTTTATTGACCCTGTCTTTCTAATGAAAACAAAAATTTGCGTTAGGGTCAGCTACTATTATTGGTAGTTTAGAATGGTAATCACTTGTACGTCATGAAATACTCAAAACGGTAGAATATTTCAGGAAAAAGAGCTACTTGCACATTTAAACACCAATTTAATTATTTGCGTACTTTACGGAAGGAATTCTATCATTTTGACTGTATAAAAAAATCTTCGGTTTCTTTTTTTGACGCCCATGGTTAAATATTCACCTTTTAGAGACCCCTTCATGAGCTATCATTTCTAAACTTGCTCTTTAGAGCATAGAAATGTATCCATTGAGATACATTTTGAGGAAAAATTTCTTGTATTCTACAAGATTCTACAAGAGAGAATTAGATGTCCCTGACTAAGCGCAGCTTGCTACGAAGTACATAGATCGGCTTCAATCAGTTATCTGATGTTACACGCAATGTACTTTCCGTTATAGCCTTAGAAAAATTCCCTTGATGTTCCTTTATTAGAAACCTAAATTGAGCTAGTTTTACATTGACTATTGACCTATAGAAAAATCGGATTTTTTGCCGCCTTTGACTTTTCTATTTTTGTATGGCTTAAGTTTAACATAGATTCCGACTGCTTGAAATGACAAGTTTAAATAAGTATTTTTTAAAAAAAAGTGAACTTGAAATAATGAACTTGAAAAGCAGTTCCGTGTTCTAATGTAAAGAATTTTGAATAAGTTTATTTCAAGCACTTACGAGAATTTCAAGTCACGTTAAGGATTCATGAAAAAAGTCGACGTAACTGAAACTGAAGCATACAAATAACTGAAAATATAATGCATGGTCACAGACGGATTAATGATGTTGTACATGTACAAAATCATTCTCTTTTCACAGCGTCTGCGGGAACTAAGCTTTGGCCGCATGATACGTGGGTATCAATAGGTAGACAGAATATCCCTAGAGGAATCGCAGTCATTCACTTCCAGGAAACTACGGAATGCTTATTGTGCTTTCCGTTCGTCAGTTTCTGATCTGAACGCTTTGTCAGAACATCAAAGTTTGTCAAGCTACGAATTTTCAGATAGATCAATGGCACTTATTACAATGTGTTCCTTGACCGTCAAAGCGTATTTGAGACAACTGGTTTAGTTTAAATGGCGTAAAATTAAAAACGTTTCAAAACGAATCCGGTGATTGCTTTATATCCATTAGAACGAAATGCCAACAATCAAAATCTATACAAGACTTCATTTAAGGATGAGATTTTGCCGTACGCTTTGGTTTGTTAAAAACTACAGAGAAGAAGCGGCGGTTAAGGTTAATTACGTTTAAATTTGCAGGCATATGCATCGAGCGGAAGATATTCCTTCTAGATATATGATCACCACATGCGTAGAGTTAACGACATTTAAACTGCCTCAGCGACCCTGCATGCGGTAAAACTTTATTTAATTTGTGCTTAAACATATTTTTCCGCGGTGACACACGTTTTCCCGGAAGTATATGTTGTTCAAATACAACAAAGCCTATATCGTGTATGTCGTGAAAGTGTATATTTCTAAACCATATTTCCTTCGAATTGGTTATCTCTGTATACGTCTTGTTTCTTTTGTTACCATTATGTTTCTTTATTTAACTGCTTTTAAACAGTCCGAGCGCTTCCCACCATTGATCTCTTTCGGTATACGAACGTGGTCACGCGGCATCAGCTTACGCTGTGGGAAGCAGGATAATGCAACTTAGTTGATGCTCAGTATTGGTTCTCTCAGTGTATTGCATTTGACTAGTGGAGCCATTGCAAACGTAGGTGACCCTATTGAATTTAATGCGTAAATACTCCGCATACAGCACCAAAAGGCTGGAGTCAATATCTCTATTTCAGGGTTGCTTATGACAGAAATGCAGAAGTTCAATGTACTTGTCTCCATATGGGTAAATGCAAACACAACTGCTCATCGACCTTTTATTTTGCTTCAGAGGTTACGCGTAACTGCGCATGGACACCAAGTTTCTTTTTAAGTTCCACGTCTGCTGCCTTCTAGCGTATGTCATCTAATGTTTCGCAAAACGTTAGTGTGTGTAAAGCATCACCTTCCCGTCCAATTGTTCATAGAACGCATATATCGGAAAAGGCCTTTCCGAACCTATGTAGGTAGGACTGAAAGTCCCCGTGTCTTGTGATGAATTGGGTTAGATAGTAGTCCAGTTGCCCGGTCGGTCTCTCCATCCAGATCTTAATGTTCATAATGGCGTCTCGAACAGTTGTCCCAGAGCTGTTTTAAAGATGCTTTGCCATTCTGTTTGCCAGGCGGCTATGGCCTTCTTCCAATCGCATTTTCCTTCCATAAACCTTCTGCAACGTTGCTTAGCCTTAAGGCCCTAAGGTGCCGTTCCTGATAGAAAAACGCGTCCTAAGTACTGACTGTTCTATGTACCTGAGACACATGTATGACTAAGATGCGATTTGTTGTACAGAGAACTTTTCTGATAGTGTTATTCGTCGTCGCTGCTATGGGCCATAACATTATCGATTCTGCCACGGACAGTAGAATTTTGCGTTTTCCTTCACTTGGACCATGTATGTTTCATATCAGCCGCGGCTGCTTTGGAGGCCTCGAGTATCGCGTAAACTTTACAATTTTTATTCTTTTAGAACCGATCCTGATGTCTAAGTGCTCATTTCTTTCTGCCTATTAACAAGGTGGCCTTGTTTTTGGAAGGCGCTGTTTCTAGGCCGTGCTTTATCATCCAGAGTTTGATCTCACCTAGAACTACATTTGCGTTTGTTTGCAGTTCTTTCGGGCTCCGCGCTTGTATGGTTGCAGCGAGGTCATCCGCATAAGCAGTCAGTTTTACACCTAACGGGAGGTCCTTTAGTTTACGCACTCCATTGTAAGTTAGCCGACAGAGCCTTGGGGTACCTCTGCGTGCATTACGAAGTCTTGTCTGTTACTCTGATGTCTTCGTTCTTTGAGGTAACTTGAAACCATCTTGATAAGGTAGCTTGGTACTTATTTCTTTTTAGCGTAAGAAATATAGTTATCCATGGGAAGCTTTTAAATGTGTCTCTCGCGTCTAGCAATACAGTCATGCAAAGGTCCCGTGCTTTGCTGGTGGATTAGCAGAGAGCTTCGGCCCTGCTGACCACCCTATAAATTGTAGTCAAAATTGATCTATTTTTCCTAAAGCCATATTGAGCGTCCGAGAGCAAGCTATGAGCAGGCCCATGGGTTTGAGTTGAGTTTGGCCAAGAACATTTTCCAGTGTCTGTCTTGACTTTAAAATATTTCTTTACTAAAACACGCTCGCATTTTTTTTTGAGTTCGCCGACAATCAAAGTCAGTGTGTCAGGCGTTACATTTCCAAACATTAGTCTTTTGACCATATTTCTTGCTCTGACACATGCCGCACGGGCGTCCGCAATCCCATCGTTCCATGAGCACACAGAGGAATTGGCTTCTCCTCTTAGGATGGATTTTGACTTGCTCGCAAACCTTCTCCAGAAGTAGCTGCGAAGGCCCACTCTCTTCTAAATATTTTTCTATTGCCTTCCTCGAAGCTGCGGCGCCTTGATATATGGTGCGGGGGACGAGTCCAGGCTAGACTGCTCCAGGCGTTCTCACAGAACACAGTCATCGGAAAGCTTACTTCAATTGCAGCAACAAAATCATAACAGTTCAAGTGCCACATTTTCCTTGTCGCAATGATTTTACTATATTGTTTGTGTCCATTCCGTCTGATGTACCAAATCAGGAATGTGATTTCAGAATACTCTAAAAATAAAAATTCGAAAAACTTAACTGCAAAGTAGTGTAAAAAGCGTTACCGCGGACGTTAAATGTTAGCTGATAATCAGCCCTAAAAATATAGTCTGACAACGATAGCATCAAGGTCTCTATGTTTCCAAAAGCTACGATGCTAGTCGAATATTACCAAAGTCATAAACCCGCTGAGTGCGGCATATCCGAAATGCGATACGATGAACTATCGTAAGGCATGGCTGACTGACTTGAGAGTTCAATCTAAACCGACACAAATATATACGAAGCTGAACTATTCGTTCTCGACGATATTGAGGATCATTGGCTAATGATGATGCAATCAACGAAACACTATTTGTCACAGGACCTAATTTACATATCAATAAATCTAACTGAGTATTCAAGTCCCAGCACGCCATTAAAACGCTATTACAGCTATTAAAAACGACCAAATACTGACAATACGGAACGTCCACAAAACACTAGACAACTAACTGTTCGTGTCTGTCCTTGAGTTATTTTTGCTTATCAGTGCACGGGCTTACTTGCAATGTTTCTCGCAGAAGTCTTTCTTAGCAAAGCCGTTGATTAAAACAGCGTTCCAATATCCAAATGTGTAACAGCATGCCGGTTATCGCAGAGTTGCTAGTTTGGAGTGCTGGTCGCGTCAAGGGTTTTTTGAGAGTGGATTGTTATATGGCCGGTAATTCAAATCACTAAGAATCAGAAGGAATAGGTGTCCCTGAAATAGGTGGTCCATATATAAAACAAAAAGCGTGTGATTTTGTTCAAAAAAAGAAAATATAAACATAGGTGTATGATAGGAATTTTTGTATAATGGTTACCGCCATGGATCACGGACGGACTTGCATCAAGGAGGTGCATCTATTCGAATTAAGACTTAATATACCTAAAGATAATACGACTTTAGGAGAACAGGCGCATGCAGATGGAATTTCTTTGAGCACTTCATACATTCAAGGTATGGTTCCGAGCGATATACCACTTCAATGCTCAGGTTACCTTTTTTAATCTGCCCGGCATACATACCACACAATGACGCGCAGCCTACTTCTGGCGTACGATACATCATCGCAATGACGACGCCTATTAACAGCACATATATCTGGGTTTGCATTTGATGCTAAGACTCTTACACTTGACCAAGCAGTTCTATTATCACACGCTTGCTGTAATTCGTAACTTCGATAACAGCTAAACAGACTTCAGAATAACCACGATTTAACGTTGCTCGCACATTCAGTAATAGAAACACTTTTACGCGAATTAAATGGCAGGCAGTGTGCTATTGGCCGCTGCTTTCCTACATGTCTGAGGACAGCTGAAGCTTGCTGGTAGCCACTCGAAGCTATCTCATCATTCTTCTCAGGATTAGACCAGCGACTATCGCCAGTTCCCTGCATGGAGTGGGGCTCCCAGTGGTCCATCCCGTTTCTAACCTAAATATACGAGGTGAACACTTTACTGGGCTTTGTACAAAGTGATAGATGTGTACGTTCGTAGTCCGCTCGTTTCGGAGTTGTATATGTATATGTGTGTTTTCATAGGAAGAGGAAGAAAACGTGGAAAAATCTATGGAAAAAATTCTTCCACATGAAATATCAGTATAAACATTACAGAGCGAATTTGACCAATTGAGACATAGTGGAAATTCAATGTAGCCGTAAGCGCTTTTTCACCACCATACGTGAGACATAGAACTAAAAACACGGGAAACCTTTCAACAACATAAAATATCGACTACAAAATATACATTTTTCGATATTTTTACGGACGCCTGAGATCAATTTAGGCCATGGCATGTGGATTGCGGACGATAGTACCGTTTGAAGTTGTTAAAGTTACATTTTTCGTTTACGTGTGCATGCGTCTATATCTCTTGTGTAACTTTTTGCTGATTAAATGTTTATGGGACAAAAATATTTCTTTTGTATCGCACAAATGTTACCCTATTTTATAGTCGATACAGATATGATGAACAATGTAGCAATTGACATAATTGGCTTATCATACCCGAAAAGGAAATCCCAAACTTTCGTATTACAACAATGAATGGTAAGAGCAATTCTAATAGTCACCTCAGCGACGCAAGGCAGGTCGTCATCGATCAGAGCTACCCGCAGCTAGGCGGTAAAACGCAAACAGTAGTACTAATATAAGGCTAAGCCCTACGGCTTGCCGGATTCGCATATGCTTTGTCACCGGAGAAGCACAATTGGGTGCACGCGTTCAAACCCCGCTGGTGACAATTTACATTTATGGACTTGATGAAACATTTACATTTATGGGCATTTATGGATCCTATGCGTTTTTTGAAACGATGCGAAAATTATACCCTGGAGGTTAAATGTTGGCTTATAGTCAGCTCTGAAGGTGCCGTCTCGAACCAGACACAGGTTTTGAAGACCAACAAAACCGTATTCTAAGTGATCAGCCAAACATATCTAGTTTGTTCTGAACTTTAAACATTCACATAACAATTGGCGTAAGCGAATCTAGCATAAGTTAGAACAATAGTGTGCGACACATTCATTGATTGATCGGCCTGCGGCAAACGTGAAATAACCAATGACACGGGACGTCGCTTCTCGCTTTAGTAGCCCTTTCTTTCTTTTCAGGTCGAGATGACGATTCGTGCTTGATCTGCAGCTCAATGTACCAATTGATTCAGTTATTTAGTGCGCCCTTTTACCAGACAATGCCGGACGTTCTCTATCATCCCGCTTCTTTTAAGAATGGCATCAATTGTTCTGCATTCGCAGTGCGCTAACTTTATTACACACATACACGCATATATGCAAACAAACAAATGCCTATAGTATTTAGGTGGTCAAGGGGCGTTAATTTCAACAAAACATCACATCGCTGGCTTTCATTGTGATTTACGCATAGAAACGTGGACAGACAAAAGCAGGTTTGGGACTGATTATGCAACATGAACCTAGCACGGCCATAGCATAATTTACCATTCGCCGAAACTAGCTCAAGTACTTAAGTTAACAATCATGCGGCTGTTACGCCAGAGCCATGTTTCATAATAGATAATTTATCTTTGTACATGTTGCATATAAATTTCAATGTAAACGTCCACTTGATTCTTAATGACGATTCTAATTATTGCTTAACAATATTTGATATCTACATATTGTGAGAAGAACGGGATGAGTAAGTTCCACAGTGAGAATAGGGGAGAAAAGGCCGCTATGTTCTCGCATTGTTGTTGCCCATAATTAAGTAAAATTAAAGGTCTTACTCTAAATGGGCACACCTTTCATTACCTTTTTTGAGTTTGACATTTGAAGATAGGTTAAATTTAATGTAGAAGTTTTTTCAGGTATGCGGGCTTATCAACGACGAGTTGATGGATATGCTATCCGAATAATCAAAAGTCGATATTTTTCAAATAAAAAACTTCGATATCGCGTACCGTCATAATATTCCTCAAAACTTAACATACAGCATTGCTTAGGCGTGATTGAGCTCAGTCGGTGTTCGCACTGAAAAGCTCGCATCTTTATATATCGGATAGTTATGAAGTTACTGGACACATACCTTTCACCATAGCTAAGTGTCACACTTACAGCACGTGAAATCTCAATGGAAAATGAATATATCAAACCTGGTTAAATAGTATCAGAGAGTAATAGTATTAGTTAAAAGTATTAAATAGTATTAGAGTAATTAGTATTATAAAGGTATCATTCTCGTATTTTGCGGCTTATCCTCTTTATTCAATAGCTATTCAATAATATGATTGATCGCGCTTAAAAAGTAGATTCAGTAACATGTATGAGAATGCGCTATTGTCTTTGTCACTATCGGTTTCCTTTAGTTCCTGCAGTATTCGATCTACACATCCGAAAAGCAAATACATTAGGAAGCAGCGATTACCTGTTAATAAATAACAGTACAGATACTGCATAAATGACAAGTATTTATTTTTTTAGGGCTGAGAATATCCATCTGCTATCGCAAAGTTTCTAAGTTATGGCCGTACGATGTATACGAACTGAAATTTATAATAAATCTAGAAAACAAAATGCAAATACAGTGTTCCCGAATAAAAATGAGCGTTTGTGAATTTTCATCAGTGAGTGCAATGGCATATTTCATATCTCCGTATTGTGTGTCCACCATGTGAGGTCTCCATTGTCGTCCGTAGTATTCCTGCGTTTGTTGAACAACATGAAACTGCGCACTTCGTCTAAAGCACACTGGGAGACATTCACACCTGAATGATTGCCTACCTAGGACGTTTTTCGGAAACTTATAGCTGTGTTTCTCGACCAGTTGTTGTCACGGTGATGAGGCACCTTTTCCGTGCAACCACAAAATAAAAACATGTATTCATGAGTCCAGCTACAGTGAACTTTTCAAAAGATTGCAGGGTTAGGTCGACCGCTTGTATGCTTTCTTTAATGTTGCTATCTTTGAGCACGAGCCTAGGAAAGCTCCGGGCCAGCTCGTAGCTCGGACAGTCCATTATTCCGACGAAAACGAGGTAGCCGCCGGTCGCCGTTCTCTCGGACAGCTTTTGCACTGCTCTTCGGTAGCAGTGCTCGTCGAAGAAAGCGCACTTTAGGCAGCAGCTACTGAGAACGATGTCGAGAATGTCTTCGGCAGGCGACGGCCACGAATTGTCGCCGCTCAATCCCGACCGCGAGCGGAGCGACTCCGCTTTCGGTGTCGCATCATCGCCATGGAATGACCTCGACAAAAACCTGCTGACGCCACTGGTGCTGCCACCTTGCAGGTCGTCCAATCCCGTGGCGTAGCAATTCGACCGAGAGCCCTTCCGAAGCCGCTGAATGATACGCTCCGCGTGGATGTCGCACGGAACGACGGAACATAGCCTGTGACGGAGTCGAGCCTCAACGGCGCAGACGGACGTCCGCTCGAGGTCGGCAATGATCGCCGATGCCACACTCCAGTCTGTGAACCCGCTTGCGCGCGTCAGCCATTTGAACACCTCCTTCCTATTTGACGTCACGTACTCAGCAAAGACGATCTCGTCGGCGATTTTCGCCACGCTGAGGGCGCTCCATACTGAGGGGCCACAACCGAAGTCCAGGCAGCGGAACGGCTGGCGGTGATCCTCCAGACGAATTGCGCAGAGAAAGCGGTGAAGCCGCACGAGAAACTCTTTCAGCTGTGGCCGTTGTCTGTTCTTAAGGAATAGTGAGGCCGTGAGCTGTTCCCTTGCGGCTATGTGGTTGATGGCCATGGTTCGCGAGCAGTGTGACGCATAACTGACAGCTCTCTCCGGAGTTCGCTGGGTCTTAGTAACGCCCTTTCCTCCTTAGAGTCGACTCGCTGGCGGCGGTGTTTACGACCTGCGTTACGGCGCCGGTCGGGAGGCCAAATACAGAGGACAACGCCATCGTGGTTCCGGCGCCGTCTTCCTCGACACGCATAAAAGAACATACAACACCCTGTTAATGACAACATTGCGTTTCGCCTACAAGATGAAGTGTCTCTCGTAAAACTCGCGTGTCCTCGCGATGCGGGCCAAGGTGAGTGCAGTATTCGTCAGTAACGCAGAATAGTTGCGGCCACGACGCCCGTAACTGCGCTAGACAAATGGCAGAAAACAACCGGTAACTGAAATGGGCCAATGATATTCACTGCCGTGCTGTGAGATGGAATTTTAGCGCCAATTAAGCTATGTATTATCATCTGAAAAGAAACAACAACACTAGACGATACAATACACTCTATGTATGCCTAGTCGATGTGCTTTTGTGGGGAAAACTAAAGGCTGCAATTATGCAGGGTTTCGAGATCAGCTCTACTTCAGTTGTCCAAAACGCAGTATGAATTCGCTGTTTCTGGTATATGCTACAGGTTTTACACCTAGTTAGAACAGTAGCCTTTGTGGGCCAGCTACCACTAACTGCTAGAGAGAGACTGGGTTCTAATATTCACGTTGCATATGATCTACCCGAAACTTAGATGATGATCCTGATTGCGCTACCTTTGGTCATGTTGGTTTGTGAAACTTCACAGCATAAGACTTACTACCGCACCACATGACATTCTTAACCGAAGTGGATGAACCCTTTATTTCTTGTTTAGCTACATTTTGTTTGTACGAATATTACATATGTAAAATAAAATGCGTATAAATGCACCGTATTTTTCTCAGGGCTTTCCATTATGGAGACCTCAAAGCAAATCCTCGAGGGCTGATGCAGATTCTAAATGCTTGGAAAGTGTCTAGGAAATTAATAGGAAACCTTTAGAAAACCTTGAGAGTTCTTACTTTAAACTAAGTTTGAGAACGCACGCTAAGCTATGGTGGCTGCGATAGCCGTTTTGGGACTACACTAACATCAGCCACTGATTACTTGATATGCTTATTAAAAACCTGGTAGCTACCTAAAATTTAAAGAAAACAAGAAAATGGCCTAAAAAATCATACGTCTGTTTATTCACCCTCCTTTTTTCGAAGATATCAATTTATACATCATATTTATATGTTTATGCCTAAGTCTTTATAGATCAATCGCACGTTTCGCTCCGATGTTCAATAATCGTGCGCAGGTTACGTTCTTTCTCGTCTAGCTCTTACATGTATTTACATTCACAATGAAATGAAAAGGTTTAGATAATCAATGTAATTTTTACCGTATGTCAGTTTACGGCATTGTTACAAAACAGACTATTCAAGCTAACTACATAGTATACTTTTTAAATCAAAATAATTTTTCGTTCTGCTGTGTCCTTTCTAGACTCATCTTTTCATTCGTTCGCATGCAACTTTTTCTCTTTCTGTTTCAGCCTCACCAACAAACAATGCAACAATAAATACTGCCTTAGGAGATGCTCCAGTCGACGCGTATATCCGGCCATCCTCATCCTCACCATGAACAAAACTATCAGCGAAAAAGACGCTCTGGTCGTTAGCGTTTCCGATTCATATATGCGATGTTGCTCAATTTATATATAAGCGTGCATCTATGATGATAATATTTAAACGAATAAATAATAAATAATAATAGTAGTAGTAATAATATTAATAAATGCATCATTCGTAATATGCAGAGTCAATATTCTTACGCGCGTCGTGACTTTGGTGACGTTCTAGCACTCTCATACAAATCTTGTTCAAGATACGAGTCTTCTATGCGCCACTATCAAACACTAAATGGGATTGCGGTTATGAGACCTTCCCATGTTTCACATTTTGTGACTGTGTGGCTATTGTCCTCTAGAGGCAGACTGTTGCTTTTCCGCATAATTTTTATGCACCAGACTTTCCAATAAAATCCATGATGGCCATTACTTACACAATAGCAAAAGCCTTTATCTTCAAAAATTGTTAATTGGATCTACCATATTGAGTTATCAGATGTTAAATGAAACATCTCTATTTTTTTATGTTACTATCTATCTATCTATCGGTATAAGCATTTATGTACCTTGGAATATGGCCTCTACTTTGTGGCCTGTGGACGGAAATAACGCCGATAACATTCACTATCGTACCCTTAAGTATATTCCTCTAAAACGCATGAATCATATTTGGGCACAATCTGTCGCTGGGCATCCAGTTTTCAGGCTGTATTTGGTCTATCCATAATTAACAAAAGACTGAGTCATTAAACACGCAGCTTAGCCAAGTTTCACGCCTCACTAAGTGTAATCAACAATCATAACTAAATTCGGTAGAAGAGCATTCACCGACGTTGGCCACTTTGCTGAATGCTTGCGAAATAACTGAGACGTTTCAAATTGGTACAAGCAAAGTCGGTGCTATTTTTCATGGCCGTGCTGCGTATTATCGCATAGGCACTCAATATACGGGGGTTGATTTGTCTAGTTAAACGTCTCACCCAGTAATAGGTCTTTGTTTCTTTAGCACTGCTAGTTGTGCAGGTTAAGAGGATACTCGAATTTCTGTAGCAAAAATCTGTGGAACAGAGCTGACCTAGAGATCGCTCCAGACGGACTGCATTATTAGTGCAGCCTACGACGGGGGTGCTTTGCTACGACCTACGTGGCCTTCCGATCGTATCCTCTTTTCAAGCTCCTGGATCTGAGCCTCCTTGTCCTGAATGGCACCGGCCCGACCGTTTTTTACCACCTCATCTTCGTTTTCGTACACGTGATTGTGATACGTCCGTTCAATCGGATGATGATCCGGAGTGATGCTGATAACTTTCGTTGCGGAACTACGCCCGTATCGCCAGTCTCTGTGAGACAAGTAAATGTTGCATCAAAGAGAATGGTGAAAAACCATCCACAAATTTATCAATATTCGTAATAGATGCTTTTTACGTTAAGTTTAAGCAATTTACTATAATACGTTAGAATAATTTTCTAAAATATGGTTTATTACGTCGAATAGAATGAATGCGTGAGAACGACAGTACGGAAATACCAGCTCTCAGCACCAAGACGGAGCGCCTGCTTTATGGCCAGAGCTAAGAAATGACAGGATGACATTTACTCGTCTCACTATAACGCGCAGCTGCCCGTTACTAATGAAAAAATGTTTCAAGTATTTTAAAAATCACAGTGTGTTTGAAGAAATCAATAAAATTTAGTAAAATATAATTATGTAGCCCGTATGTATAAGTAACAATATCAGAGGAGAAAGTACCTGTATGCTAGAATAACAGCAACTAGACCAGTGAGTATGGCCAAGCCAACGAGACCCAGAGCAGCGTGCTTAGCGTATTGTGGAAGATTTCGAAGCAAACTGAGCTGGAAGACGGTTGGTGGAAGTGCCTCCAGTTGAAGTTCCTGCCAAAACAATGGGATATTTCCCACAAACATAGTCCCAAGGTTTCTGCAATTGTAACACACCGTAAAATTGTACATAGTTAACGAATCTTTTTATGCGGATGTAAATACGACAAAATCTAGGGCTGTCTGACAGATACATTCCTCCGTCGAAGCTACAGCTAAAACATTTTTATTCTTGTCTTTCTGCAACTCCAGGTGAAACGGCCGGCGTTGTCAGTAACATTAGAATCACTATAGCCGTAGTAAACACCGCACCCGTGTACAGCAGCGGCACCATGGGCTTTAAATGTCGGCTGATGGTCAGCCCTGAAAATATTTATTTCAGCGCTAGCAAACAAAATGGGGCAAAATAGTCTAGTGTATTCCAATCCTGCAGCAAATCAACTTGAGTCTTCACCTCCGTAGTAGTTGTACATACCCAAGACCATGCACACGTTCCATGACCACCCCGACCTGGAATCGCGCTCTGACGGAGACCGTGACACCGGTCAGCGGGTCGCTGTCTAGATAAAACTGATGGGCTTCCTTTCGGGGATTTAAGCCGATCACGGAGTGGAGGTGCTCTTCGTCGGCATAGAGATAGTGTGGGAACGAGATAACGAGCGGGGCACCTTTTTTGCACGGCGCAATATCCATGAGGCCTAATCAAGTTGTAAGCAAACACATCAAAAATGCAGAAGAAATAGAAAGAGTTAATAGAAAAAACGAAGAAAACGTAAACATGAGTTTTAACCGCAAGTAGATGACTGACTATGCGGATACACGAGCGTATACATCGCGGAGAACCAAAAAGGAGCAAAAGTTTCACGGAAGAGCTTAGGAACTTAAGTCACTAACATGAACGTGAAAAAGAGGTGTGTTCTAAAATTCTAAGTAAAAGTTAATCATAACCAAATATACCAGCAATAATAATACATCATATTCAATAGTTCCCTAATAATGTTAGTTGTTGACAGGTAAAAGGACTGGAACATAAATTTTCTTGTATGGATATACGAGTAAAATAAGTTTATTTCGTAAGTCTCAAATGAAGTATATAACTTGAGCATAACAGTACCATTTTTTAATTTCCTAGGGCCAGCGAAACAGGGATCGGGGCCAGAGTTGTTAAAGGTGTCACTGCCCGCCACAAATCTGAGGGTAGTAAGACCTTCGTAATCGCTTGTGTTTTCGAAATGCAGCGGTAACGTTCTGCAGATGTCAGGTACAAAAATGACAACTGGACTCGACGGTGGACTCATCGGCGGCCGTATGTGACCCATGGTGCCTCGTATTTTGTTACATTTTTGCTCCGGCCATGTTGACAATTCCGTCTGACCATTGACGACGTTGACCCGGTTAATCTTCTGACGGTCATCTTCGCCGGTGAAGATCGTCATCACGCCATCATCCGTGTTATTCCGATCAACAAAATACCCGAAATTGCCTTGGACTTCAGGCTCGGCGGCCAACACATTAGTGAAAATACGAAGACCGGCTCCAAGGAACGAGCCAAAACCTGACTCTTCTTTTCGTCCAGTCTCAACCGCATTTGCCACCAAGATAAGAATGTCCGGGTAGCCTGAAAATAATCCGTCGAAGTTGTAGTTTACGATGAGTCGAGAATTATTCGACATCTAGTATAGAATTAGGATCGTCAATAAAGCATGCAAGATTGCCTTAAACGACGTAAGTCAATAAACAAGCAAAACAACGCAGGTGTGTGCTTATTGATAATACTAACATTCGCCCTGAGTCGAGCATGCGAATAAAGATATTGTATTTTTACCAAACGTTTTTCTTCTCGGTACAGTTTTTGTGAATATATGGTTATTAGCAATTTTAAGGGTGAGACTCTTTTTGCATTCCGACATTTCTTCTTTGTTATTGAAGTCCAACATTTCATCGGATAAATAGCATGTCTTAGAAGAAAGACAGCTGCATTTAAAGAAATTGGAACTAAAATGTGTCATTAGAACATATTATAGACATATTACAATGAACCATTGGAAATGACGAATATGAATTGATAACTGAATCCGTTTCGTACCTTCAAATGTGAGTTCGCCCACGCGTTTAGCATGCATTATGGTCTGACCAAGTCCACTCAAAGTGAGCGTCGCTGTGCTTTTGGTGACCGTCCCGCTATCTTTCAATCGCTGCGCGACAGCCTACGAAGTACGACATCTCTTAAATTAGATCACTTTTCGGCTTTTTTCTGAAGTCATTCTAGGAAGGACTCCAGCTTCCATATTTTTTATGTGTTATGTGTTTTTAGCTTATCGTTCGTCCAGGTATTCGGCATGGAAATACCATACAATAATGAATTATAATATAATGAAATATATAGTCCCCTGTATATAAAAAATGAGTCTTCGAATTTGTTACGTTAACCCACTACTTTATACGGAGTGCTGCAACATACAATTGAAGAAAAGCTATTTACGACAATGTGGGCTCTGACATTCCATTGAATAGATGACACCTATGTGACATCGGCAAATCAAAAGTTATATCCTAGCTATATTTCAAAAAAGTACAAACTGAAGTTTAAGTTAACGTCCACAGAAGTGCAATATGCATGCCGACTAAAGAAATGACACGCACATAAAATGTTTTCAATACAGTTTGATAATTCTTCCTCAATGAGGATCCACAATATGTTACCCATCGGCATCTCTATAATATTCTAACACGCTAGCTGAAGCTTCATGGCACCCCACGCAATGTGCCAATCATATACACGTTAAGCGGTACATCACAAGTAAACATTTCAACTTGCATAACTAGCTTTACGAACATAGATCTCATTTTTAATTATTGATTTTTTTTATTTCAGAAATATTTTCTTAGGTTGAAGGAATAAGATTGAGAAACGAGGTAGAGATTTACGACTTACCGCGTATGGCACATTAACCGTGGTAATGATGTCATCATAACCTCCGACGCTTTCCTCGCGCAGGAACTCGTACCATTTTTTCTCTCTATAACTCAATGTATTATTCTTATAGAAATTAATATCGAATTTCTCCATGTAGATGCGCCACGTGTAAGGGCCTAACTCAGTGAGAACTGGTTTGTCGCCCAACTGAACTTCCGCAGGATTGGTGATATTGAAGAAGTAGACCCGCATTCGCATCCTCAGATCGGATACTCTGAAGTGTTTCACATTATTTGAAAGCAATGCAAACATAAAATGGCATGCTAGATGCAACTTCTTTTAGAATCGCTTTACTTAATTCTGTTTTTATTTTTATTCTCCGCAACTCGGTCAGGTTCTGTCGTCGCGCTCACATGGTCTATATACTGTTTAAAATTTCAAACAAATTTTGACCAACACAAAACATGTCCATATGCATAGAGTTTTCATGGTGTACACAGAGAGTTCGTTATCGAAAGTACTGGTGAAATAATGTTTACCTCCAAGCTGGGAAGACTAGTCCACTTGGCCCTAGATGCATTTGATCCCTGAGGGCACGATCAAAAAACGAGTCAAACTGCGTGTGGATAAGTACCGCGGTCAGCGTCATCACAAAAGATAATATAAGAAGTAATAGTGCTGAAAGATGAAAGAAACGAAAATAGTAATGTGTCGGCTCAGTAAGGTTCGACTAAAAAGCTGGAACTTACAAAATTTCATAACATTACTTGTAGGCAATATATTTCAATTTTTTTCGAGAGAGTTGACGTTCCATCGTTGATTTTTTTATATATAAATGATGTCGCTTATAAACACTTTTTATTTTTACATTTCAAACACAAGCTTTAACGAATTACAGAGGTATGTGTATATGAGATATTTTATTCGTCGGTCTTGATTTTAAAGTAACACTGACGTATCTAAGAATACGTGGGTAAACATGTAATGTGCTTGTAAAACACCTTGTAAAACATGTAAAACCAACTAAGGTTAAATATTTCATATATAATTCTTTTCATGTTATTTAAAAACTCTCTTTAGAATAAAATATGAAAAACAGTTAAATTATGAAAATTATTTGGCGCACCCATTATGAGCTAAAAATATCAGAATATAAGCTTTTTACAAAAAAATTTATAAAATGATAATATAGCAGTCTTAAATGATTTTTATATTTCTTAACTACGTGGCTCTTGTTCCAAGCAAGACGAGTGAACGGATGAATTCCGAGATACGATTCCATGGGTTTTATATCGCTGCTGTCATCTTTACTAATTTCATGTTAGAATCCAAAAAGATTAAAATGTTTCTTGCGTGCTCGGTGTCGCTCAGTTCGCTTTTTTATTAGATACCACACTGAAACGCTACTATAGTAGTACTCTAATTAATAAAAAAATGGTTGTCAAAATAGGGGCTTAAAAAAGATTATTATAGTTCAGTGCTTCTGATTTGTTCTTATAGTAAGTTATCAAATATTTTTCAATCTTATCGTGGGCCATGCTTTTCAGATAAGAACTTAAGGTGCTGGACGATTAGGAACGGTCGATAAGACGAAATAAACTAAAATATCTTTTGTTAAACGTCGTGCATTCCAAAAGCTTAAACCCAGCCTGCACATAACATTCAAATTGAAAATGTAATTCAGAAACTCGTATAATTCGATCTTAGCATTCTATAATATATCCTTTTGTCCAAAATAAAAAACAATTCTCGAAAATATTGCTCTAGTAAATACTGCAAATTACGTCGCAGCGACACTTCAATTAACCGAAAAGCCCTGAAAAGAGCGTGTTTAGTACAGTTTAAAGCAGTCTCTATTTCGAATATTTTACTTATATTCGTATTTATATCTAATGCTATCCTTATCGTGAAATCGCGTATGTTCAACGACCCTTTGTTCTCGAAAACAACATGGTGTTATCAGCCATGGGGTGACGTGACGTGACGACGACACGGAATTGCTTCTGCATCACTAGAGCCCATGACGGCTCGACCCATCATTCAGCAAATCCTTGGTAGGTTCACTGTCGCCTCAGATATCGACGTTTACTGTCTAAAGTAGCCACGGTCAACTTAGGAATAAACACTAGCCGTTTTGAGAAATTATAAGGAACTTCCTTTTACAATATAATAGGACTTGAAGTGACTCAATGTGTTGGTAAAGGAACCGCCCACTTACAATAAATCAGATGGCAAGTTAAATATTATTTCTTTTACGCACACATATAGCGTTTAAAAAAAGTAATCTATTCACGATTCTGTTGAAATGTGAAATACGTGTGGTGCTCAGCAGAACCCGAATGAATATTTTCCGTGAAATGTGCAGGAAATTTTTGCTTAGAAGTCTCGAAAGTTATCATGGAACCTGCAGCTGTTTCATCAAGATTGTTCATGTTTACCAACGCATAAAGTAATCGAGACGTTTTCATGATAATGAATAAGTCTCGTCTGGGTGAGAGTTATTGGGGTGGAGTTGGCTAGAATGAAACGATTCGAGGATACTGGTTGAGGATTGGCAGGCTTTCAGGACGCTAGGTCTTTTTACTGCTTCACAAAATTGGGAGCAAACCTGCGTACAGGAGATGCCTAAATTTACCGTAGCCATTAAAGAAGCAAAGCGTGTCCACTAAAAATCTTTAAAAAATCTCGCAACCATGGCACAAAAAATGTAGGTCAATATAGGTGTAAGAAAAATATGAATGCTATGGGTCTCTTTCGAGTTTGGGCATAAAATCAAATAAAAAGTGAACCACAGGGCGATTCTCATCCGGGTGTGTCAAAAGACAAGAAATGCTAATGACCCTCGAGCATCTTAGGCAGTATTAGCCACCACAGTATCTGGTGTTCAGAAGTCCGTTGTTGATAGTTGCTGTCTTAAAGGGTGGTGATATATCATTGTAAATTAAGCCGATGAAAAGTCTATTCAAAATACGACTGAAGCATTATGCCATACCATTTACAATGCTAGCAAACAGTAGTCGTCACGGAAAGCATACGCACTTTTATAGGGTAGATACAGAAGTACATAAGCAAAGTGAAAGTAAGCTTACTAGGCTACGTATAGTCCATGCGTAGAGTTTACTAAATAATTATTAACATGATAGCTGGCTTCTTTTATAAACAATGCGCGGCCGACTGTAATAGGGATGCGATCGTTTTAAACACATTTGAGACAGTTATACGTATAAACGTGCTTGTATCCTGCCACTGCGGATCGCCTATGCCCGTTTAACCCACCGTCTTGGGCTAGTGATCTGAGGAAATTTCGAAGGAACATGAAATGAAACCGTTTTCGTGATACGGACATATAATACTATTAGCCAATCCTGATTTCTGCAGTTCGACATATCGTGCCGCATTTAGGCCATTCACGATATCTGAAAACTACATTTTTGCTTGGAAGGCAATTTCTATAGCAGGCGGTATCTAATCAAACTCAGCCAGTAGACTTACTTTTACAGGTCAACGGTCTCTTAAGACTTACGGCGAAAACTAGAGGAAACCCAGCGCCTCCTTGAAGAGGGATGGCCTAGCTGGAAGGCGGGTGCGTCTGAGATATATTTACGACTGAAAGTGGTCTGACCTAGTAATATGATTGTTTTGGTCTGTTGAACTTAGTCCACTACCTAGTAAAAGTCTGTACTTCCAGCCAATACCATAACAAATTCAATCAGTGACATTCATTCATTCAGTTTAGAAGATCCGCTAATGGATATAGCGGTAATGCAAATAGAAATGAATAATGGTTGTCGGTGTGTAACTAAACCGGCGGAAAACTGAATCCCATCATATTTAGCAAAGATGTAAATGGAGATGTGTGAAACGGTTATTGAAAACGGGCTCCTAAGCAAATAACACTGCCTGTTATCCCATGTGAAAGAATTATTTCCATAGAATTTCTGTACACACTGAGTATCTGACCATCTTTATAAAATTGTCAGATTTCATTTATTTAATCTTTTCTGGATGTATTCAATATGAACACATGAAGCGGACTTTCACCTGTTTTAAGCACATCGTACTCGTAAATGGTAAATGGGCCCGCTCAGTCTAGTGTTTATTTAGATAGCAATTTTTCATGAAAAAAGACTCTAACAGCCTCAACATTTATTTATGATTTAGAGCCTAAATTCTTTTTGAGCTTTGCCCATGTTCTTGAAAGCCATAAGTTTCGCTTATCAAAAAATCCTGCGATGCGGAAAACTGCACCAACGGCTCAATTTCATTAAGAAAAAGATTTGTATGCCGTAGTTTGATTCTCGGATGCTTTTTGAGTAATTTTTACACACGTTTGTTCCGCTTTACCACCTTTCCGTAAGAAAAATCAAGCTTCAAAGCGGCACTTTCAAAAAATAAAATTTCAAAAAATATATATACTTACAGCAAACTTTGGAGCTGCAACCGCAGCATTTGCCCGGAGTTTGTGGCGTTTCTTTTTGCTTTCCATTCCGGACATTTGTTGTCATCGCATCATATCTGAAAGTTTCAATGAAAAACATATTATATTGACGATATTATAATCATGACGATATCAAAAACACATATTGATTTCTAACGCGCAAATACAATTTACTTTGAAGAAAGTTTGAACCGTATGTCATATTCGGTCCATATAAGACAACAAAAAAAAATGCCCAGCAAGGTTTTATATTTTGGTTACATACTCGTCGTTGTTCTGGTCGATTTTCTTGTCTAGTTCGATTATTTATACGCTATAATATTAAACGATTCAAGAAGCTTGATTCGGCGGAATCATATCACATAGCGGAATCATAGTAGCACGCAAAAGAAGAATATAAATACTTGACCAGTTTGAAATACTCACTAGGGATGCTCACACGGTGAGATATTCACTTAAATTTCACGCAATCTATCTATTCCTAAATGGCAGAAACGATCCAGTTTGGCGACAACGGCACGCATTATCCAAAGAAGAAGATTGTATTGACTGCCTGCATTAGGTCTGCATTTAGTCTTCCTTTGCCAAAACTATTTTGTAAAGAGTAAACACCCTTATTGCATATAATCTCTAGCGCTGCTATTGCAATACCTTCTATTTAAACCATTTATAAATTCAGAGATACTTAATTTATCACATCGCCTTATTAGGTATAAGTAGCGAGGTAAATTTCATCCGATTGCTCCTGTAGAAGCGCCCAGACAATGCGTAGTAGTGAATTCAGATTTGTAGGTCACATACCTGAGGTACAGAGACATGACTGAAATAAAACCTATTGTTTGAATTCCATCGAAACATTCTATTTAGTGGACGCTAATTCTACCTATCAAATTTAATATGCTCGTTAAAGGCCTATCGCATTATTAAGATAGTGAAGATACCGCATTATTGAGATAACTTTTTATATACAATATCGTGTGAGTAATTAACGAAGCCATTCATTTTTTACCATTTCAACAGATTATGAAAGCTATTTCAAAACCTGATGAACGAAATATTTATTTTATTTTTATTGCAAGATTCTCTTTTATCTTTTCTCGAATAGTTAATTAGTTGTATACCCTGCTGTATAGGCAGCTATGAAGAAGCTCCACGAAGGTTTGCTTATAGCTGATAACTAGTTAGAAAAAGGCTCTTTGCAGAGGAAAACGAGTAATTATATATATATATATATATATATAT
>MNPL01017388.1:969-16020 GCA_002081605.1 Tropilaelaps mercedesae | reverse complement strand
TTATTATTATTATTATTATTATTATTATTATTATTATTATTATTATTATTATTATTATTTGATCAAATCGTAACTAAAAGCAAAATATTCAATAAGGGAATCGTCAAAAAATATTTTTTTTTTATTATTAGTGGGCGTCTCCAGCAACGTCCGTGAAACGTGCCTACACCTCAAACGATGTATGTATTCGTTAGGCGCTGTTTTGAAGCGCATTCAGCAAAATAGCTTCGTGGCTTTCCTAAGTTTAGCGGCCGTTCGTTTTTCATCGATCATGCCCACCGGCATTGCTCCTATATTGTTGTTCCTCGTTTGTCGACTGCTATTTGAATGGTTAGTCAAGCGTCCACCGCAGTGAATTTTCATATTTTCTACGCTGATGCATATAGATTCGAGTTTGCAGACGGCTCTGTAGAGCCGCCGCAACCTCAACTGTAGCCTCCTCCCTCGGGTGGTTTTTCGTTTCGTTTAGTCCTTCCATGTCTATCAGGTTCTTCTTTTTGGGTATATTGTCTACTCTACCGTTCATCTGCGTTGGCTGTTCGTCTCCGCTTGAGTTTTGCCTGTCTGACTGTTTCTCTCCTATTTCCTTGCATTCATCTTTCTTTTTTCTTTTCTCGGACGACACACGCACGCACATATACACACCATTCTCTTGCTCGCCTCTGCCAGTAGCCCTATACCCAAACGGCTCGCGGCCGGAGAACGCGTATTCAATCGGAACGGAGTCTAAATTGAAGTCCCGCTGCACATTGGCACCTCATCGCAGCACTGTCACCCTCTGTTCCGCCTTGGTACACGGCTGCCAACAACCACCGCAAAGTCCCATTGGTTCAAGAGTAGTGTTCAGCTAACACCTATACATCGTACGGGTAGACAGAAGAACGACCTACGTGCAAAACACAAGGCACAGAATTTCCCCCATCTCCAACCCAGAACTGCACCGTTTGCTCTACACATTAGGCATCTCGAAGCTCACATAGGAAGAAAAAGCTTCAAGATGAATATGGCCGCGGCGGAAATGCGCAATTTCATTGCTCTGATCTTGGATAGATTTTTTTGTTTTATCTATATTTATAGGCATTGCTTTGTGGAATCATTAACCGTTCGTTGTAGCAATTTGTTGCTGTTAAAATAGTATAACACTGAATCTGCTGAACCATCAGCTGTTTGGTTGTTGAGCTGCTTGGTTGGAAAAAAGTGGAATCCTTAAACGCTCGGGTGAAATTTTATGAACATTAAAATGTGAGATATATGACATTCATTATGTGAATCCTGTGATGAGTATATTGTAAGTGAATAACGGCGGACCCTTCTTGGCCAGGAAGACCTAGCAACTTATCATACACTGTATACGAATATGATGTGTCAGCATCTGATTCTTCGTTCCGAAGCCAAACCTATTTGAGCGCACCGACCTGAAAATTCAAGCCGTGTCCAATACACGTTGAAGTTTGATCAAGAGGGAGTGGCTACCGTAATTTATCTGCAGACTTAGTAGCATATAGCGTACACAAACACGTCATAAAGCCGTGAAGATTTAAACTCAAGAACTGCTCCATATTGGAATACATAAACCGTTTTGAAAGAATCAACAAAATTCTCAATATTATACGTTACGATATTAGTGTTTTTAAGAATAACCTAGTTACAGATAACTAAATTCGAAGTTAAATCAACGCTTTTTGGTGTACTGTGGCTAAGTCAACATTAGATGCATACGCCTCACATGACAATAGCTTCGAGAGTAGGCAATTAGTCTTGGTTAAGTAAGTGGCACTTAGTGTTAAACCAGTGAATTCAGACGTTTTGCTGTTTGGCTCTGTGACGAAACAAATGTGCAGATTTATTCACACCTGCCGTCTCATGTTCTTAGCAAACAGTTTGAAAAAGCCATAGGCCACTTCGTTTACATCGAATCGGCACTTCTGCCCCTTTCTGCTCGATTACATATTCCAGGCATCGACCAATCGGCCCCTGTGCTTAGTCCCCTGTACTTTTACCGTTCGCGCACGTTCAATTGTATCGGTGGCCGGACGGTCGCAGAATGTTCGCGCAAGCACACGACAAACTTTCATGATAGAATTTTAAATTAATTTCATCTTTCCATCGAGTCCTCCTGTCCGTCTATCGCAAATGTGACTCCACCTGAGGGTGAAACGAACCTGGACGTAAAAGTTGTTCCCGTGCATAATAATGTGTATTCGTCGGCGTCGTAGTTCTGTTTCTTGTCTATACAGGCCTTACCTTCTCTATCGATATTTTCATGGCCTTGTCTTCAAAAGAGGGAGTTTCTTCAGTAGATCGTCCAGCATTACACATACAGTCCAGATACACTCCGATTTAGGCCATAACTGAGCATCAATATTATGGGTTTTCATGATGTTGTTGAGCTTTGTCATGAAGAATTCTAGCGCACCAAGTTTATGCCATAGAAAACAAGCAATGAAGCAATTATTCTTTTATCGGAAAGCAATCTTTTTTGCTTGCGAAACTCACTTCTGCTTGTGTAGCAGAAGTGCGTTTTAAAATCAAACGCACGCACGGTCATGGCGAGCTATTTGATAGACTAAGCTAGACCTGTGAGTCTCACCCAGTAATACCTAATATCGCATAATCACTATCGTAGAATATAGCCAGCTGAGGCTGTAACCACTTCAGGAAAATTATTACAGCGACGTTCGCGGAAGAACCTAAGTTGAGTATAACCCGCCTATTCTCACCCGTTGGGTTGTGGTCCTGAGACCGGAGAGCCGGGGCACCCCCGAAGAAAACCCCGACATCACCCGTCCTGATGGATAGTTTGCGTGAGCTAGCCTTTCTCCTGCCTTTGCCCCCAAATCCACCGTCTCCCTTCTAAACCGCCTCATTCCTGTGCAGCAGAAGCAACCCGGGGGTATCGAGGTTCTAGCGCGTACAGGGTGTCACGATGCCCGGAGCACCAGCACTCCCGGACAAACCTCTGCTAGCTACATCGCTTTACCCTCCCAGTGGAGATCCTGTCTTTCGGCCCATCCCATTGCTTCATCCCGGCTCAACATCAGACTGCCGGCGGAGAAACAGAGGCCGATCCCCAGCTTTAGGGGAAGGGTTGGGTACTCCGGTAATTAAGGCCGAAACCAAACGAAGCGTTCCTTGATAACTCCCCACGTCCTGCGCCCGCTGTTGTACAATACCGTTTCTTTCATAGCGAATATAGCCACTGCAGGCGACGCCAGCAGATAGATCTCCAAGCATGCCCTCAAGGTTGTGATTTGCTTTTTTCACCCGAATTTGTACAGTAGTCATCTGTTGAATGCTTCTGACGTGGTAGCTGGATACGTAGATGTGAAGATCTGCACAGTGGTATGTCTTCGTTCACCGCTACAGTGTCAACCTAATAAATCAATTTTTTGACCCCTGTTATTATTAGTGGAGGCCACAAATATGCGCTCAGCGATGGCCACGTGTGCATTCGGCCTCGTTCACATCAACCAACAAGCGTTTTTTATGACCGGTAGCTTCGCGTGAAGACAAGTTTTTAACATCCTCTGAATGTGTTGACTTAAAGAGAGGACATAGCGGAGCTTCGGTTGAATTTGAGTTCCACGTTAGCTCGAATGGGTAAACCTACTTACGCAACTATCTTGAAGGTCTGTTCACATCTAAGATCTGTTGCATGACAAACTGAAACAGATCTGGCAAATTGGCACACCAAGTACAAAATGTATCGATGACGGTATTTAAAATAACACTAGTCGTAATACCATCACAGCGGTACCATTGAAGGCATATAAAAGCTAAAAACAAAAACGTCAGTAAAAGAGAACTTTGCAAATTACAGTTACTCCCCAAGAATCCCACTTTTCAATGAGCGTAGCACTCGATCAACGCTTTGATTCAGTATCAATATAATGACATCGTTGTGAGACCGCATAGTCACTGAGTGGGAATCATGCCTGATGCCGCATTTACACGGTCAGTATTTCGTCAGTTCTTTGTGTTGTCTTCAACGGCTGTCATTAGCGTTACAAATATAGCTGTTACCGTCAGACCGTGACCATCATCTCGTTATGATCAACATTTATAGTCGACATTTTACCAACGTGTGAGACAATACAATTCATTCTAACAGCGTTTCTACCCTGATCACTACATTAACTGCTGCTAAAATCGATGACACTCCAGTCTGGCTCCAGCAATAATCTGTACTTGAAGTGAACTCCGCTCGCAGAATTTGTCTCACATGAACATGATGTCGTGAGCTGATTCGAATTTTTTGTGGAACAGTCCGTTGCTTATCGTACCATTTCAGCCAATGCTGACGCCGCTAACATTGCCATTGCCGTGCATGCTTTAAGCCCCTAGCTTTCTACGTCTCAGCGTTTCATTTTGTGGCAATGTCAAAATTATAAAAAGCAGTACACTTCTGCATTTTCTGTAGTAGCCAGCCGATGGACAGATGACCGCCGCCACCAGCACAGAAATCTTCTGTTGTGTCGAAGGTGACCCCTCCAGCGTTTTTTCTCGATCTCCTGTCGCCATATCCATCACCGGCTAAGTATTCTCGGCGGAATCATTCTTTAGCGTAACGGCATCGAACAGACCGACATAAAACATCGGACAGAAACAGCCAGCACTGACGAATGTCTATGCAAAATAGAAAACCAACTAACATCATTGTCCTCTCATTGAATCTGTATTTTCACTTTAGTAGAGTGGTTCATAGATTTCATTTGGGCAAACGTTTTCGGCTTCAAACATAATTTTTGACGAATATGGATGTGTATTCAAGGATGAGATAATACAAAACTGTATATGGGAAGCTAAATAGAAATCAAAATGGAGAGAAGCATTCAAGCTTTGCTAAAAGCCACGTATAATTATGTTTTGTCAATGCGGAAACTGCAGTTTGTCGGAATTGTAGATCGTGTTTTTATCCTATTCAGAATCTTTATACCAACATCTAATATTTTAGCCCTGAACGGAGACGCACCGTTCCGCTCACTCAGCGTTTTTCTTAAATTTTACAAAAAAATGCTCTCAAATCATTTTTAATTAAAAACCAATAGAGTGATGACTTGGCTTTTATAATTATGCGAGGTTACTATCCGCGTAGGAATCCTTTCTTGTTTGGAGGCATTTATAAAACACACATATACGTACATACACGGTGCGTTTGTGATATCTTTAACAGCAGAAGAACTAACCAGGAGCCTTTGGAGTTGTAGTCATAAAGCTACAGATCTAGCTACAGCAACAGAAAAAGACTCATCGTATGTTCTTGTAAAATCAGAGGGTGACTTCTCGTTTCGCGTCACTGTTTTTGTACATTTCATCAACCTTAGCGAAGGTGCAAAATATGACACTTCATTATCACGACATACGAAACGATTGGTAACCTTGTTATTAAAGGACTGAATGCCACCAGGGCATAACTACGTCAAGATCAACGATGACGGCTGACTAGTAGATGATTGCCTTCCAATGGAATTCAGGGTGTCATATTAATAAGATATGTAATAAAGTTCTTCTTATCGTAATGGGGGTTCTCCATTTGAACACAGATTTTTCACAACGTATAAAACTTGTTTATTTCGATAACCACTTCGAGTTGGTCTTTTATTAAATTTGAATGAACCCGCTAAACCCGTCATGCATATCAGTCGATCTGCTTTCTATGGAGATCCTTAATTTTTAGTACTGACTGTCAGCCGACATTTAACGCCCACTGTACCACTTTTTGCATTAGTGCGTAAGACGAACTCGTGAATATAAAATTGCAATGTCGAGGATCAAACCTATGCATTTACGTGTCTCCTGCGGTCGCCTCAAGGTGCACCCGAATGCACCAACGTCACCGGAGGCCCTTGAGTATGCATTTCACCATACTTGACCTTCTATGGCTTACCCACTATTGGTACTACGATCTAAGAACGGTTTTATCAGCTAAATCGTCGGATTTCTTCTGCTGCCCCCAATAAACTGTCTCTTCTACTCGTCGACAAGTATTAAGTAACGGAATATAAGATAAATATCCGGTAGTCGCGGGATGACAAAGGTGGAGATGGCTGAAGACAATCCTTGTGCCTGTCAAATAGACCATATCCGATCTCACCTATCGGTCCGCGTCTCTGTCCCCTTCGCTTTCTCCGTTTCTCCTCCTAAAGCCCCCAGTCCGACCTTTCGCAAGGAATGACGACATTCCAGACGAAGACAACTTCGACGGCATCAGATAGTCGTCGACGGAGATCCTTCACCACCGGATGGCGGGTGACGAACAACTGGTCTGGCCAGTATGATTTCCGATTTCTCTCGTTGTCTCACACAACTGTGTCACAGCTTCTGTCACGCCACTGACAAGTGCTGAGAAGGACCCGCCACACGGCGATATGGCCTGCTCAGCATTGCGCGTGCACATCAGCCGATGTACGCCCCGCCGTAAGAGACAGCCGAATGGCGGTCGCTGGGACATTGCGTTGCTCAGATTGTATCTAAGCGGATACGTTAGCCGCCAGACGCACTTAGTCAGCTGAGTTGTACCGTCAAGCTCGATTCCTGGACCGCTGGTTTTCCCGAAGTCCTATCCCTCTTCTGCTCTCTCTCGCGATTGCCACCTCTTACACACGTCACGGGGGTTTCTTCACGGGGACTTCACGGGCGTGTCTCTCGGCCATCGTCCGACTGTCCTGTCTCAACCAGATGCGCGCTGGTCCCCGTGTCCTCACGGCGTCCATACTCCCGGCCCCATGTTCACACTCTGGCGAAGTTAACTTCTTCGCGAGCAACTCATCCAAGAACGAACTGATCCTCACCAACGACGCCACCGGTCGGAGGGCCTCCTCCCGCCGTGTCTTCAGATCATCACCGAAATATACCGAGATATCAATGCGCTTCTGCTGCTGCGCAACGACAGCGATGGTGGTGCACACTCTCCCTCCCCCCACTTTCTTCATCCTGTTATCTCTTTCTTTCTGTGTCACTCTCTATATGCCTTTTCGGTGTTGGAACCAAGCGCTCCTCCGCCCAATGTCGGCAGGCAGCTGAGCTATGATGACGGTAGCTTTGCCGACGGATATCAGCGCGACGAGTCGATATTTACAATTCAGATATAATGATATATCTCTGCCTCGCCCTCATCACTACTCCTGCTGTAGCTAACGCTAACTACACTTGCTTACTCACAGCCGACGTGTGACACTGGAAGGCAGGACAAAATCCCCATCGCACATCTTCCGGCCGAAATATTCGACTAAAGAAGAGTATTCCTGTCGATCTTCTCGACAGGCGAAAAAACAGAGGCCATAGAGAGGAACAGCAGGAGCAGAAGATACTAAGTCTGAGCAGACGCACCCTTACAAATGCACTGCGGCCACTTGAATGCTACTGATATTAGTGTAGGTAGCCCGCTGTCTGAAAAATTCTCTCATTTCATCTTTAGAATAAAATGTGTTAACTACAAATACCGATAACCTAATCAGACAGCTGGCGACTAACGCCAGTACACCGAAATAGATGTCAGAAAGTTCACCAAACAGACTTAACAAAGTTTTAAGTATACATATATTCTTCGATTAAAAAATGCTTTAAAAAATTCAAAAACTGCAACACTAACAATTGACATGTATGCTGGATACTAAACCTCTCAACGTCGATATTCTCGCACGATTAACTGTAATATACGAGTAAGATTGACTACAATGGATCATTGAGAGCAGAACCAAGGTTGCTAGTGCAATCATATTGAAAACATATTTTATCTGAGATATGTTCGCGCAGGTAGAAGTAACTATACACAAAACCTCAATGTGGAACATGAACAATTTTTAAGAAATTACCTAGCTCGTTTTTCTAGTCCAATCCGAGACTTTGCGGTCGACTAAGAGCCATCCTCCAAAGTTCGAATAAATAAAAAAATGAAAGTGAAAGATAACTAGGTGACCGCCTCTATTCGTGGACATGAACACAGGTCGTCGCTGATCCGGTAATGAAACCACGATTACTATGCAAAATATCTGCCATTAGCAAAAAAATGGTCAGAGAAAATTCGCTTAAGTGTCAAGTCTGTCAAACACACAATCGTAATGTTATGCAACCAAGATACGCGAGTGTGGCGCTGCAATGTGGAATATACCAAGAATCAGATTCAGATGCGTCTCGTTTATTGAAAAATCTTGAGAGAGGGATAGTGGGAGGAGAGAGAAAGAGGGGAACTAAAGAGATGTCCCACAGAAAACTACATGAGGCAAAACCTATAGTCTATCTGTCATGATCTATCCATTTAATGTTGCAGGGATGGACAGACGTAGTTTCCTACAATTCGTATTTTGTCAGGATACCCTGCTGTCTACGCGTATATTCTGTTCAGGATGTTTACGAGCTGATAAATTCTAGGAAATGATATTTTCTCATTGGTCATCCGTTCGTGTTGCGTTATACCACAATATACACGTTGAATATATACAAACTGACCCCTGTCGTGAGAAAACGAGCTTGCAATATCGTCAAACGAGGAATACTTGCGAAAGGCAAGAAAAGAACCTACTTCGTCCGCCATTTGTTAAAAAGAAATTATACATTAGGCGAGCCTGTTCATACATCTCATACTGCTTCAAATTATAATTAACGGTTTGCTGATCGGCGCAACATCAGTACTCACTATACCTTTTTTCTAGGACTGACCATCAAAAATATTTTTTAAAGCTGACCATCAGCCAACATTTAACGTCCACGGTAGCAGTGTTTGCATTACTTTGTAAGACGGACCTTATACAAATGTAAATGTGCACCGGCGGGGATCGAACCCGTGCACCTACGTGTCTCCTCCAGTCGCAATGCGCATACGAATCCACCAAGCCACCGACCTCGACAGGCCTGACCATCAGCCAACATTTAACGTCCACGGCAGCAGTTTTTGCATTCCTTCGTAAGACGGACACCATATAAATGTAAATGTGTAGCAGGCGGGGCTCAAACCCATGCACCTCCTACGTGTCTCCTCCAGTCGCAAGGCGCATACGAATCCACCAAGCCACCGACCTCTACTACTCAGTATATTAGGGAATTAAATTTGAGACAAAAATATTTTATGCTTACAAAACTTGATTTAAGTATAATCATCACCTTCATATTTCCAATCATAAAAATTAGAACCATAATGATAATAATAAATATCAGTAAGGTAAAATTATTTGCCTAGTTTAGCATATAATGCCCGCCATGTTACCCTGTAAGAGATTTGGTTTCCGTATTATGAGAGAACGAGATGTAGTCACATTGTTGGGACAAAACGTTTAAACCTTCCGAACAGTTTCAATTATAAATATCTTATTAATGCATATATGACAACGCGTTTGAAAGTTAGTAACAAAAAGAAATTCAGCCTTTCCTCCCAAAAAGGGTTGGAGACTTGTCAAAACAGCATTAACCCCTTATTCTTACGTGCCCGTCGACAGGAAGGTCAATATAAAATCTGACGCTACGAACGACAGAGCTACGTTACTTTTAGCGACGAGCTGCTGCAGCGGTTTTGAACTCGTCTCGATACAGTCGTTCCCTCCGAGCAGTTCCTATATGTCTTCTGATTCAAAACAAAAGCGTCAACACGGTGGACACACTGTTACCAATAAGACTTCCTTCGTGTCAACACTAATACAAATTCTGAATTTGCAAGAGAGAGGACGAGTTGTTTTAAGATGATACAAGGGGCAATGCGTTCTTTCTCAGTTCAATATTTACTGATTTGCCGGTGTGCCTGGGTCTGCCCGTATCGTACAAATAAAGGATTTCTATAGACACGAAAAATATTCTAGAGAGTAGTGAAAAAAGTATAAAGCGGTCAAAGACCTCTCTAATTAATTTCTAGGACAAAGATTCTAGTTGTGGGGATTTTTGGACGTTGGGTCAAACTGTTCGTTGAATAGCGGTTTGCAGCCTATAATTTAATGACATTTTCTTTTTTTCGTGCAAGTATAAACTGCTGACTATTTAAGATATGTTGATATTGTGACTAAATATATATGTGCCTCTACTTTGGCAAAGGGTACCCGATCAGATTAGCAAAAGAAATGGATTTTGATCCAGTCGCTAAAAGCCTGCTTTACTAACTACAAGAGATTCCTCGCTCGACCGGAATGTATAGAACGCAGGAGTTTCTAGTGTGCAAGTGGCCAGCAAACTGTATCGTACAGGCATATTTCTATTTCGCCGATTTAGTTAAATGCACGCAACACACAATCAATAATAGAACCAAAAGGTTTTAGCGATTAATTTATAACAAAATATTGTCGAAAATATTTGTTATTATACGGTTTTTCAATTCCATTTTTAGGTTTTACAAACAAAACTCATAGGTTAATTTACTACGTCAGTAAGTGTTCTATGGTCTGTTGTGAATTTAAAAATATCGTTAATTTTTAATGGATCATTTTTTGTGCAGAATTATTTTCCGTTCCTATCTCCATTGATCTATGGACTAAATTAGTTTGAAATTTACTTCCGCGAAATATATTTTTATTTTTGTTGCTTGAGCAGCCGCATTGCTAATCCAAACATAAATTTTTTGTTCGCGAGTATTTTAAGTAACGGCAATGATATTGAAGCAAAGACAATTTATAATAGGTTGAAGTACATTAGATGAAATTTGCCGAATGTGCTGCCAAAGAGCGTCTTCTTGCTTATGCAATGTGAATATATAGCAACGAGAAATTAAATATACGATTTTCCACAGTATCGGCACAGTGTTTTATTGTTTAGATCATGATATGCTTGCGGTACTTAAAACAAACACATTTGCAATTCCTCGTGAGCCTCATATCAAACCACCGCTAGTACCGTCTGTGAAGCGAGTACAACTTAAATTCTGACGTAAGAAGACGTTCAGCTTTATTGCGCATTAGTATTACCTTCTACGTAGGATCAGTCATCGAACTGCATTATAGTTCCGATCTCAACCCTTTTCCGTACTTTCTTTGACCTTTTTATGTTTGATTTCAAACAGGAGTTTCATATTCTTGTTTTTTTAGGTGACAACGTAATTCATCGACTTGCTGAAAGATTTTTCATTTCTAACAGTAACACTTCATCAAAAGACCATTTGGCTTATCCTACCTCGATACTATTGTTATGAATAAAGCACAAAAAAATTATCCTTGGGTCATTTGCAGTTAACTAGTTGTTTTCAGACTGTCTTTAAACAAAGCGAAACGCTATAGTGAAACCTATAACTGGGATAATTCAAAACTGAATTCAAAGACAATTTTCATTTAGGTTAAACTTATGAAGCAATGTTGACAAAGCGAAATTTAGTCAATTAATAATTTAAACTAACTTTCGATATGCACAGTATCCTAAACTGCCCAAAAAGTCTGTTGAAAAACCTTCGCATACAAGGGCGAACCAGGTAAAATGCGCACTTGCAAGCATACAATATGAGAAATATCTGTGGAATATCTTACTCTCGCCTTATTCATGAGTCATTTCAACACCGTTTTCGTGCTACCCTTTTTATGTTCGATCCACACTTACTCCTTTATAATCTGGGCTTTTCCCGGAACCACTTCAAAATTATGTCAGAGATACGCAGCGTTCAATTTTTAGATAACAGCGGAATTAATTTCATTGGACTTATACCGGTCGCTATATATGCGACACCTGTCATACGGAAAACGTCACCGGACGAATGTCTGTTGGTCCTTTCTATAGTCTTCATAGGCGTATCAACAAATTTTATGGAGTTAACCAGAGTTATTAGTAGATCCTTTCTGGCAGACTCGGCGCGAGACGCGTTGTGTGCGTGCGTATATCTCATTACCAACCGATGACGATGTAGATTCTTGGCGTAGATTTTTATGCTCTACACACACTATCACTTGCACACGAGTCGGATCGAGGAACAAGTCACATATATTATGAGTGCCTCCACTGACCCTTGATCAAAAGCCATGTAAACACAACCTTTTTCCGAGTACTAAGAGACTAGTGCGCCAACTGTTAGCGCTCGACAAGACATTCTATAAAAACAACGGACGAGAAGCGATAGCGGTCATGCGGCACTAAATCGCCCATTTAACGGATCGACGTCGTCTGTCCGACGCAGGCCCATTTGTCTCTATAAATTACCACTTACCGTTGGCTTCAACGCTCGTCCCAGTCGTAGATATTTGTTTCGCCACGTACTAATCGCGTAATTTGTGAACTATCTGCCAAAGCATGCGGCGAGGTTACTCATCTAACATTGTTTAGCTATTACGTAAGGTTGTTGAAGTAGATTGGTAGGCTGTTGTTGACGGTTGCTTCTTTCACTTATATCCACCGTAGCAATATTAAAAATACTTGGCGCCGTTGTTCAGACATATTGACATGGCCAGTTAGGCGCTCGTCAACCTGATCCCTAGTTTCGTATAATGTGGTACCCCGCATGCGTACACATCAGAAGACACGACCAAGGGCAGGTTCGTCCAGCCCAGGAAAAGGCAGAATTTTTATTGGGCATTCTACAGATGGAAAACATTTTCAAAAAAGCATAAAACAAGAGGAGATCGTAAATACGTCCCCAGCGATGGATGTGGCCTTTCGTGATGGTCGCCCCCGTGGCTCCCGTGATTCATTCACACGCCGTTGCTGAACACGTTATTCATGAGTACTCGGCGTTATTATATTGGAGATCGAACCCAGCTGATTAAAAAGGATAGCAATCAACGAGGAGAGGGTTCACTGAGACAATAAGATAACTTATCAAAAGGCGTTTTAGAGCGATCTCTGTGATCTATGGCATCATAGCTCTGATATAAATAAATGCGGGAAAAAACACGGAAATAGAACCGATTGGTACTTATATAAGTTCCTGTCAAACAGCCGTTTAGAGTTGCAAGGTTCAGTCGTTCAATAAAACTCTCGACATTGATGGGATCAGTTGGTTTACAAATTTACCGTAATAGTAGTATAATTATTCGACGCAATTGGGGTAACTAGAAACAGCCTGGACTGGGATAATCTCTATTTTTGTACTTCAATTAACGCCTACGTATCTAAGGAGTTATTTTGAACAATATTCCCTCCCTCTTAGGCCAGTGGGCATTTCTTATGAATAGTAAAACGCTAGTTGCCAGTTTACGGAAACGATATGGATTAGTTATGGCGTGACAGAAATGATGCACAATACGTAAGCAACGCATAGAAAACCCAACAAGAAATCAAGTGCGTGTGACTACTTTGATTTTGCATTAAAGATATTAGCTTAACTGTATTATATAGAAATACCGGCTTGTTGAATAGCCTGTTCTGTTTACTTGATGTCTACACGCAGAGGTACGCTAGCTCAGTCAGTCTTTGTGTCGTTTCTGTTGCTGCTGCGATTAACCTTCTCCCCTGTATGGGATCATGTATAGTGGGTGCGCCGCACGCTGGCAACCAACGCCGCGAAGCAAAGCCGATGGTTTGGTGATCAGCCATATGGAGGTGCGGAAACCTGAGAAGATGGCTGCGGCACACACAATATTCATGTCTGGTGTGTACTGCCCATGCGTCTCTATAAAACAAAACGCTCAAGCGAAATTTCACTGCATGACAAGAATCGCCGAAGGGCGTCAAAAAGAGAAACGCCATAACATCTAGTTTGCCCTCTGGTGAGACACTCAACCTGTCATTACAGGCACGTGGCAATTTTTACAGTGCCCAAGAAACGTCTGATCTTAATGAAATAACCTATGAATGGTTACAGCGCCACGGTAACCGTTATCAATGAATGAACGGATAATAATGCCATTACGGTTAATTAAATTCTAAATGCCAAATGTGCTATAAAATTATTTCAAGTCGCTAGCCAGTAATAAACAGTATTTTCTCTGCCATCTGTTAGACTGATGTTCGTCAATTGTCGTCAACATACCTGGAGTTTCATAGAAGACAAGGAGGATTACTACGGAGTCAACGTACCGTCCAGATTGTACTGTCAAAGCAGCAGACTGAGCGAAAAACCTGATGGTACACACATACATAAAAACGGTTGAGATGAAACTTGCAATGCGAAAGCAACCGTGCAGAAGCATAAAATAATGCAGCGTTTTACCTGTTAAAACATGTATTCTCGAACAGAATGTAGCGAAAGTACTGCTGTTAATAGTAAAAAAAGCAGAGTAAATGAACCATGAACTTGTTAGAGTGTCACAATGAGTGCACAAGGATGCAGTCTGTGTTGAACCAATGGAAAATTGCGTTGGGAAGATCAACTTGATTCGATGACTGACAGACATTTCGACGTTTTCAAAAATGGCTATGCTCCAACTCTATTTAATCGAGACAGCTCTTAACTACTAATAGTACTCAACGAACTGAAAATAGTTCAATTTTCTGTAACAGTCTGCTTGTACGTCACGAAGCTTAATATGAAAATACCGACAATAAAAGGATGCGTGAAAGTGCAGGCGGGAGTGTATTCTATATTCTATTGGAACGTTCGTCATGACTAAAGGGATGGAGCATACCTGTAAGAGTTTTTTTCGGTTGTTTATTCACGCTTTGTCAGCAATTTATATTGCGACCACACAAAGTGAAAGGTATAAATGAAAGTAACTCTCATTCGACGGTCATCAGCAAATGATCATGCAGCACCGTTGACTCCTTTTGTTTTCCAGGGGCATCTTTGGTCACTTTTGTAAGGAACACGATTAGAAGAAGAGTGCCCAAAGGCATTTTACACAGTGGACACGTTGACGACTGCAATAAAGCCATTCAACTAATTCTGGTGGAGACTGGCGATAATTGGCAATTATACTACATAGTTATATAGATTTAGTGAGCAGCTTTGTACTACAGCGGTAAGCAGTCGCTGTGGACGATACTCGCTTCGTCAATCCGAAGTGTTCGTCGGAAGCACAATGATTCATAGACAGAGCGAAACTGAACCCACCGTCAGTCTGTCCCAAGAGGCTTCAGGTGCGGGCTAGCCTAAGGGCAATGTCTTCATCTAACTAATGAATTTCAATGAGAACCCCTACACGCCTAATGGTCGAATTGGCTAGATCACTACAGAACGATCAACTCCAAGCCTCTGTGGTCGGTATTTCCAGCTCTAAT